>PNEQ01037543.1:0-102424 GCA_003012365.1 Medauroidea extradentata
ATATATATATATATATATATATATATATATATATATATATATATATATATACACACACACACACAAAATATTGCCTGATTCGCTTTTTATGTTACGGCATTTCAATGGTAGACGATGTTTCCGGACGTGAGTCATCAACCGAAAAAGCGGTCATGTATAATCCGTAGAGGGGATGGTATATCGCGAAATTGTTTTGTGCCAAATTACCATTGGAAACACTGCAGTTTCTTACAAGTATGATTAGGTGATATACATCCGACACAGCGTAAGTCTCTGTGGACCAATAGCAAGCATATATTATTACAATATCGGGATTTTCATTGGTTCAGTCAAATAGGGCTACAGCCAGTAATTTTTTGATAAGCTGAGCGTGCGTTGAAACCCAGCAAAGAGTCAATTTTTTCTGCGATGAACCATCATCTCTAATCAATCATCCTTTATGTAACTTAGCCTTTCAAATAGACACAAACTATAATTTTTTTTAGAATGTTTTAAGTGTTATCATATTAACTGTACGAATTAAATCGCAACGCGTTTAACATTTTTTTATGAATAACTTGTGCTTTTGATTAATGATTTTGGCCAATTTTTAATTAAAATTAGATATGCACATATATTTTCAACTGACCCTCCTGTATTGGAGACGTGTGGCACTCAGTAACACAGGAAAATTAATTTTCGGCATATCAGATACACGTGTGCAATATAAGCCGTTTACACAAAAGGGTAGGTATAGTGTAAGGCCGCCCAGACAGGCATTGGCAAGCGAGGATACCAAAGAAAAAATACAGCAGATAATATGTAAGTCACACAGAAATGCGAATGTTAACAAAAGGCGAGAAATAATAAATGGAAATAAGTACTTAGAATGTGTTGTAATGTGCGGGAAAATACTTTTATTACTAAACTATTCCACGTGTGTCGTTTTTTTTTTTTTTTTGGCTATGTACGAAAATAAAACACACGTTTCGGACAAGTATAGCACATGTAATGTCATTGTTAGGGCTGTATTACATCACTATATTCCTTTTCAATATATTTAGTTTTTTTATATTCTGAGAAGAAAAGAAATGTTAAATTGGTGATTGAACAGCGATTTATATTTACAACCTAGTTTTCTGAGGTCTCCCATTCTCCTTTACACTACCTAAAAGTGGCTAGACAGAGTTATCACGGAATAAAAATCTGCGCCACGCCGGTTTGTTTAATTATTATGTAAGTATCACGTCTGTAAGGCTATATTGTTTACGTTACGTAGACAGTGAAACGGAAACAGGCAGAGTTGAGTTTGTAAATTTTGTACAGGGAAACTCTCTCGTTACAGCCATTTCATGGTAGAACATTTTTTATGTTAATGTACGTTGATATAAGTAAGCTTTCCCAAATCGTCAACTCATTTGAATGACGGATTATTTTCGTGCCCTTTACGTGCAATGCAAGTATGTTATGCATAGCAGGGAAAGGAATATTTCGCGAGGTCTACGACAATGCCGGTTAGAATCCATTATCCTATTTATATACGAGCCCCGGCTGTTTGTCCAATAGCTGCTACTCACTGGGACAACACACAATGAACGAATGGACGGGCTCGAGTATGCACAGTAAAGTGGATACCAACACGTCAGTCATTGAACTCGCGATTCATTCCTTTCCCTAGCTATGCATTTGAAACACCTACTAAAATCATCGTACAGGTTAGCTTACATTACACGTTGTTTGGTCATTTGTAGAATCCAAATATATACCTACGGACATGAAAATTTCGCATTTTCTTTCAGACACAAGCTAGAATTCCAGAACCTGTAAGTTCGTGTCATATTTGTGATTGGCCGTTGACTTATTTGACACCACCTGTATGTCGCTGAGCCAATAATAAATAATATGACTAAACGTGCCCCATACCACTGTGCCAACAAGCAGCTAATGAACCGCTGACGTATACTTCAATATATATATATATATATATATATATATATATATATATATATATATATATACACACACACACACACACACACACTTGGAAGCTATCGTACAGGTCAATGAACCCGCGAATTTTTCAGGTCTCTTTATATACCGTCACTGACTTAATGCTCGCCATGGTGCTACGCACACTGCTATAGTCCTAGTATGTTTTATGTTGTATTTTAATTGCCCTGAAAACCAGGCAAGTGCAACATTTCTTGGGAGTAAAAATAAGGGGACGAATTAAAAAAAAAAATCTTATTTTGAACTTTTACGTGATCGTCTACATTTTCCGCCTCCTACACAAGCAAACCAATGTCATTCTGAAAATGTGTTAATGTTTAAAAAATAGGCAAGGGTATAGTCCCACCCCCGTCTGAATTCTTGAAGCAAGGGGAAACATAAAATCTACCTGCCTACGTACAATAATTTGACATGTTCTTTATTTCAGAAGAATTTATAGTTTAACGTCATTTTATGAAAGCAAAACTCTATTATATAGATGGTGAAAACTGTACATCCTTAAAGATGAAAACTACAACCTCCCGCGTTGGGAATTTGTGTTGTACCCTGGGCGGGAGACATAATTTGCCCCCCCCCCCCCCGAAACACGCAAAATGTTAACTTAAGAAGAGGCAACCGCCCCCTTGCCCACCCACCTTGTTGGCACATCACTACTGAAAACTACAAACAATAACATTATTTTAATTTACAAAGCCCTCAATAACATCTACTCATTTATATTACTGTGAATATATTATCCTCTTATATTCACCATCTTAAATTTTTGTACTGTGTGTCATATCTTATATTCTGGGTAAATTATTGGAACTTTAAAGTAACTACGGAATAGAATGAATATTGATAAAATTTTAGGCACCGTAAATGTTTATTTTCCGTAAATGTTGTTACAGATCGGTTTGCAGTTAAGAAAGTAATAAGAATTTTCTATAGGTAGGGAAAGGAATAATTCGCGAGTTCAATGACCGACGTGTTAGAATCCAGTGTACTATGCATACTCGAGCCCGTCCATTCGTTCACTGTGTGTTGTGTCAGTGAGTAGCAGCTAACGGACAAATGGTCGGGGCTTGCGTATAACTAGCACTATGGATTCTAACAAGCATGTCGTTGAAATCGCGAAACACTCCTTTCCCTAACTATAATGGTATTCAGTCTGTAACAACAGTAACGACAAATAGATATTTATGGTGTCTAAAATTCTATCAGTATGTATTCTATTTCGTAGTTAGGTTAAAGTTCCAAACATTTACCCAGAAGAAAAGTTGTGATACAAAATACAAAAATTCAAGACGGTGGCCATCTCTCGCTCTTAATGCAAAAGATGCTTTTTTTAAAATTCAAACACAATCTCGTTAAAGGTGGGCAAGTCCCCAACCGAATATAATGTAACATGTGAATCCATATCGGTGTTAATGCCAAGGGTGTCTAGGTAGGAGGTTGCGTTAAGGGCAATCATATATACGCTGTGTTTAGTAATAAAGTCACGTGCGTATCAACAAGCAAGGAAAATTTTTAAAAATTACTAAAATAGGAATTGCTATATATGTCTTAAGAAGCGCTTATCCTTACTTTACCGTGAACTGCCTACAAATAGATGTATGTTTATTTATATAACGTTTAGTGATTAAATGCGACTAACACTAAAATATATGTTAATGCACAGCCAAATAAATTAAATGTAAATCACAAAATATAACACAATCAATAAATAATCGTGATTATTATGATTAATGACCTTTATTTCCTCTAAAATTTTATATCACAATGTTTTATGCATTTTAAAAATAAATTAAAATAATGTAAAATTCAAAATTCTTTAACAATTTACAGTGATGTTCCTGAATCTACCATTTTTGAAAAATTATTCAATTTTATGTATAGGCCTACTGCCACAAAATATTAAATTAAAAATCGCTTAATTGACCCTAAATTAAAATAAAAATTCTTTACCTCATTCCGATAAATAGTTCAGGTTTATAAAATAATAACCTAAAAAAGGGAAAGCTATCACTTACCTCCGTTGGTGCTTCAACCACGGGGGTAGCATAGGGAAGAAATGTTGGTGAGGGGAGTGAAGCCAAGTGGAGGGGGGTGGAGAGGTATTCAGTAAATTAGCCAGCCGCCATACTGCTTTAACCTCAAAAGTACACATAAGACTCGTGTTTTTAAGGTAAATAAATGTATTTAGCTCTTTAATTGATGATTTATGTTGAAAATTGTTTATTTAAGCCTTGTTTATACACCTCCTAAATAATATGTCCTCAATTTTTTAGTTAATACGCCATCTTGTTCATAGCTACGTCAAGCGTTTGTTTGTTTACACACTCCTGGCGACATGCTCCATCTGGACTTTTCTAACATCTTTGGCTGCAACAAGTTTGTGGGCTTCCTGTTTCATTGCCTGAGGTCGCTGGCGCCGTGCCGTGGTATATAACTTCATCTTGCACTTGGCCCCAGGGCGGGCCGATAAGGGCGAATTTACACGACGACGGTAGAGCACGATCGCCGTGGTAATCGCCAAGCACGTGTGATCGGAATGTTTTACGACCGATAACGTGTTAAGCCTGCTCCCAGTGCTGCCAACCACTTCCAAAATTTAGCGCTGCCGCTTTATACTGTGTGATATTCCTGGTATTGTCTCTCATGAGCATGACGACAGACGACGCAGCGTGCTGTGCGTATTCTATTTTCTGCAAATACCGTAGTATACAGAACGCCCAAAAATAAACGCATAATAATTACGCTTCGCGAATACTAGGCTAAATTGGAGACGAATATATTAGTGACAAAATCACGGCCGTAGAAGAACAGGTCTGGACACTCGCCTGGAAACTTGACCCCCTTGTTGTTTGGCTGTAGTTCACCAAGTTACCAAGAATATTGTGTTTTACTGGCGCTTCAGTTAAGGCGGTCGGATTCAAACTCCGCCCACTTCCTTTCCACTAAGATAAACACCTTATCAAAACGTATTTTTTATCAATTTATGAAATACTTCCTTTGCTCACAAATTTAAGAAAAGACTCCAACAATTTTTATTTACTTTATAAATTTAACAATGGAAAAAAAGTCGGCGGAGTTTGAGTCCGACCGCCCTAACTGAAGCGCCAATAAAACACAATATTCTCGGTAACTTGACGAACTACAACCAAACAACAAGGGGGTCAAGCAAAATACATTGGTTGATAGACCAGTGTCCAGACCTGTTCTTCTACGACCGTGTACAAAATATTGTACGATGACATTTTGTATGCACAATGTGGCAACATAGCACTGTACTTTGCCCCCTGTTGCGCTCCACAGATACCTTAATTATCTTACTACTACTGCCCTGACCTGCATGTTATGTGTCCAGATTAAAATCCTGAACATTCCAAACATGATTCTATGTTTACTTGACTTAATATACTTGAAATAATACCTGGTTGTGGAGCGCAAGAATGGACTATCTCCGTGCAGTGTTGCCACATTGCGCACGAGAAATGTCGTACAACACTTTTCCGTTAACTTTTTCGTTTCCAATGTAGACCAAGATTTGCGTGGTGTGCATGTTACGCGTTTGTTTCTGGACGTCCTGTATCGTAAATGAAACCATACTTCAACACTAGGTTTTTGAAAGATTCTTTGAACGGGTGTAAATGTTCGAGTGAAATATTTTGGGCATACGTCGTTGCAAAGCTTTGACGGATCAGAAAACCAAGAGTTAACCGTCACTTGCAGTTTTGTGGCGTTAGGCAGTTTTGGAGGGATAATGTTTTGCAGAAATATAAATGTATTTCGTGCCTAAACTTTGAGGTTAGTGAGATGGTATACGTGGGCAGATACTGTCGAGGAACTTTAGTGGACAGTGGACTGCATAATCCATGTTTACCACTTTTGAACGATTTCATCCGATTTGCCCTGAGGTTTTGTATGTAAGAATCGCACATTTGTACAACCTTTAACGGAATTTTAGCCAAGAACCTCCGGAACAATATACCGGAGCTACAAACATCTGCGCCACATAACGTCGAAATTAATAATGAAAACTAGTTTTAAGAATAAAATAGTAAATTCCTAGGGTCATAGACATTGTACAACAACACGTCTCGATAGAAACGAAACTGCTATATAATTTACTTCTCGCTGATCGTACTTGCTTTACGGATAGTCTGCTATGAAAGTTTACAAATTAAGTTATTTTCTTAATAACTAAGATATTATATATAATTTAAAACCATTCATAAAATTTTTTAGGTACTTTCGGAAACATCATACAGACACAAACAACACCTCAATATCTCTACTGGTTAAATATCATCGGCTGATTTAGGTGTCGAATTCCGAACAATCTTAATTTCAGTCCAAGCAAAATCAATCACTCATTAAAAACCACATATCATACATACAGCACTGAGAGTTCGAATTTTGAAGAAATCTTAAAACCTTTTTTGTGGCCACTTACCTAATCATCATCCTGAAACAAACATGAACTAAATATCTCGACGAGTTCGATATATATCGAGGATTCATTTAAAATACATTACAGGTATTTTCAAGTTGAGACAGAATATCGAAGAAAAAAACTTGAATAACATGTTATACTATTTTACTGGTGTCTTTTGGACCTGAACAACACGTCAATAGCCCGCTAGGTTCAAGATTATATATACGATTAATTGAAAACACATTTCACGACTTTTCACTTTTCAATGTGGTCGATATCCACATTTTACCAAATTTCACCTCTTTGGGGCCGAATTCGGTAAATATATTTAAATTGTATTTTGGATATTTGCATAATCATCAATCTAAAGCAAATATTTCGGTATCTGGATTGGTTCGATGGATATGGAGGAATAATCGAAATCATATTTCACGTAATTTCGCTCCATTAATTATCAAATTTATTAATGAAACGTCTTGGAGTCCTATCATAATCATTTGTTTGCGTTACCAATTGGAGTAAAAATCACGACGATAGTCAATTGTGTTCCAGTGATATAGACGATTAAAAAAGAATACATTTTTCCTTTTTTTACTGCTTGGGAATAGAATTTCAAAAAATTCTAAAACTAATTTTTGTGTATTTATGTTAGCAGCATTTTAAAGTGAAAATAAACTTTCTAACCCGAAGGTTTCGAATAGATATCAGTAGTTCATCGGAAACACATTTAAGGTATTTTCATCCCCTAAAATGTAGAATTTCAAAGAATCCTGTGATTGGCTAGTATGCTTTTTATGTGCTTCCCATTGAAGTAAAATTCACAATAATAGGCCATCGGGTTCGAACTATATCGAGTTTCTTCGGAAATTCAATTCAACCATTTTCGCCCCTTAGAGGTTGCATTTCGAAAAATTCCTTCTTAGTGCTCGCCTACGGCTTGAGGGGAAACCACACAAATAGCCAGTCAAATGTTTGCTCATGTAACCAGATCTTTCTAATAACACTGATGATCATTTACTCTATTTATAAGCTGAAATATAGTAAGTGTCCCATACAGTGCGTGTACGGGTTAAACTCTTCGTGTACTATAATGGAATGTTTTATATTGTGTGTATATTTGGCTTGTATCTTCCTTTGTTGATTTCCTGTCGTTCTTTTTTTTCCGGAGACGACATAGCACTGCAGTGGCGTATGTCCACAATATTTCTTTAAATCACACTCCACTCTATGCTTCTAAGTTCTAGAAATACGGCACACCTATTAGAAACACGTTTTGGGGCCGCCCAGTTTTTTTTCCTTGTGTAAGGTTATGTTCAACCGTCTCTATTGACGCAACTGTCAATGCGATTGTAAAAGACAATGGAATAATATAAAATGTGAATTGTTCACCAGAGACACTTTTTTCTACCAAACTGTCTGCTTGAAATGTTGTCTGCACCTATTTCTATGATTGTTCTAGTTTTTTATTTTATATTGATCTTTAACTTCGCGCCAGTTTCAATCAACGTAGGGGCAGCGGTGGCCGAATGATCAGACCATTCGCCTCCCACCATGGCGATCCGGGTTCGATTCCCAGTCGGCCCCCGGATTTTCTCACGTGGGAATCGTGCCGAACGACGCCGTTGGTCAACGGGTCTGTTTCCCCCGCCCATTCGATCCGGCATTGATCCATACACACCTCATGTCCCCCCTCGCCAGCTTAAGACCTACATGTTAAGTGCTGATAAAAATCACTCATTGCCACTCATTCAATCAACGTTTTAGGGTCGACTTAATAAAAACGCAGGGGGAAGGTACCCGAGGAACTGCGTACGCAGAAATGCGTATTTACTTCTGGGTGACCGTAGGCATCTGCTTGCCTCGAAGGATAACATTAAATTAGGCTTCAGAATTGAGAGGCGCCTGAATGAGAAGGGCGAGGAGAAACGGAAGATCCCGAGAAAACATGCCGACTAGCTACATCATCCAGAACGATTCTCACATGCGAAAATCTGGAAGCCGACCCGCCGGGAATCGAACCTGGATTGTCTTGGTGGGAGGGAAGTGCTCTAACCACTGCTACACCCATCGTTCCCAAAATTTCTGAATGGTTAACGATCTGTATGCGGCTAAAACTTATAAGCCAAAATATTTTTAAGTCATTCAGGGTAGGTAGGTTTTTTTTTTTTTTTATTATAAGGACAGTTTTACAATTGCAATTAATTTTGAATACTGAAACCAACATAAATTTTAAACATTTTTATTTGTATTTCATTACATCGCAGTTATAACCACAGTACATAAATACACAATTTTAAATGAACAAAACATTAATTTAGATTTTACTTAGACGATGATAGCCGTAGATTTTGCAGCCTCAGGTTTTGAAGGAGTATAATTACGCATAAAGTTGCAAAGGGTACTAGCACATGGGTGATATAAAAATACACAAAAGTACATAAATCTGGCTACCCTTGCGTCAGGAACACAACAATTTAAACACTATTAAAATATAATTAAATGTAGTGATACGTGATCGTTCACGTATAAACTATTGTCCTTCAGAACTGCTTAGAGTCGCAAACACCGCAGATAGACCAACATAGGATTATCGCAAGTATCAACAAACGGTAAGTTTATCCAATGAATTGCAAATCGATTCGTTATCGTTTCTGCATCGTCAGTGATGCGGTGTAACGCCTTCCACGATGGGACAGAGATTCGCAAGAAAACCATCGCAGGCCGATGTAAAGACTGCGCCATTTAAGGATGTTCAAGTGCGATAAAATCATAATTTTATAATTTTATGAAATAATATTAGTTTTGTAGACGATACTTGTAAGTATATTTTGCTTTTACGAAACAATTTTAGCTTCCATAGATTTTCATAACGGGGTATCGAAGTCAAAATTTGCTTGTTAAGCTACCATGCAAATAATGACAACCAACTGACCTACTTAAACAAAATAATTCACTGTGAATTCACATCCCATGAGTTATGCAATAAAATATTAAAATAACTCACAACATAATATTTTAAATTTAAAAAAAAATTGCAAAGGTGCACAAAAAAGTTGCAAATACAGCAATTAACAAAAAACCAAAAAAATTCGCAGGCTTTTTTTAAAATGTTTTTTTTATGTAGCCCACAGTATGTTATTTCACTGTGAATTATTTCACGTACGTATATCAGTCGGTTTTCAGTGTTTGCATGGCAGCAGAACATGCAAAATTTGTCTTTGACGCACCGTTATGAGAAAATTACGCGAGCTAATATTGTTTCGTAAGAGGAAACTGCACTCACAAGTATCGTCTACAAAACTGACACAATTTCATAAAAATATAAAATTATGACTTTATCGCACTTGAACACCCTTAAGCCCTTGGGGCGAAGAGCAAATCAAATTCGACAGACGAGCTGAAATCACGAATGATTGAGTTGGTTCGTTCGTGACTGGAATTTCCGACTTTTAGAACCGGGCGCGGGCCGTTACGCTAACCTGGCTTGATTGCTCAGACGAACTTATAGCGTGTTTGTTTTTGTCTTCGTCACGTCTATGACCGAGTTGCGTGTGATCTGGAGGAAGCGGAGGTGGGGAAATGGTTTCAGGGCAATTGTTAACACGACGCTGGGAATATTTATTCGGGGACCGACGGCACGAAACTGGCGGCACGGTAAATTCACCCGTGATCACAGGCATTGCGATGGAGGACGGCCAAGTGTCGGGGAGAGGGGAGAAGGAGGGCTAGATAGTGGGCGACGCGCAAGGGGTGGACTAGTGTGTTTACGGAGGAGAGTTGATTGCATGCTGTAGACCAGCCAATCACGAGGGTGTTAGCGCTCCGTTCAGACCCCCAGGGGAATCGGACCCAACTAGCGGAACTCCTAGTTAAGGATGTTCAAATGCGTTTAGCATCAACATTTTACATTTTTTCGAAATATAATTAGCTCTGTAGACAATACTTATGACTAGTCACCTCTCAGGAAACAATTTTGGCTAGAAAAGTCTTCTCGTGACAGTGCGTCAAAGTCAAAATTGTTACACTGTCATCAAAATAGTGAAAACAAGTTGACATACTTAAACAAAATAATTCTCAAAGAAATAACATGGCATGGGCTACTTAATCTAATATTAGAAAAACTCACAGCGAACAGCTTTGTGTTTTAAAAATTGCTGAATTTTCCCCTTTTCTTTACTGTACTTTTGCGATATTTTTAGAAATGCAAAATGTCATGTTGAGGGTTTATAAATGCAAAGTTACCAAGCCCATGGCAAGTTATTTCACAGTGAATTATTTTATTTTACTAAGTCTATTGGTTTTCACTGTTTGCATGGCAGCATTGAATGCAAATTTCATTTGACGCAACGATTTGAGAAAATATTGCCAGCTAATTTTTTCTGTAGTAGGAAACTGTACTCATTACTGCCGTTTGCGAAACTAACACTATTTCGTGAAAATATAAAATTATGTACCTCTTAAAATGAAACACTTAAGGGTGTTCAAGTGCGATAAAATCATAATTATATGTTTATATGAAATTGTGTTAGTTTTGTAGACGATACTTGTGAGTGCAATTTCCTCTTATAAAACAATTTTAACTCTCGCAGTTTTCTCATAACGGTGTTGCAAAGTCAAAATTTGCATGTTCTGCTGCCATGCAAATAGTGAAAACCAATTGACCTAAGTAAGTGAAATAATTCACAATGAATTAACATGCCACGGGCTAAGTAATAAAACATTTTAAAAGAATCCCGTGAACTATTTTTGTAGGTTAACAAAATTGCTGAATTTCAACTTTTATTTCGTACTTTTGCGATTTTTTTAAAACATTCAAAACTTTATGTTATGGTCTTTTAAATTCTTTGTTACATAGCTCATGGGATGTAATATACCCGTGAATTATTTTATTCAAGTAGGTCAGTTGGTTTTCACTATTTGCATGGCAACAGAACAAGCAAAATTTAACTTTGACGCACAGTTATGAGAAAACTACGAATGCTAAAAATGTTTCGTAAGAGAAAATGCACTCAGAAGTATCGTCTACAAAACTAACACTATTTCATATAAATATATAATTATTATTTTATTGCACTTGAACACCCTTAAGACAGCCGCCTGGCTAGCTCTCGAATTGCTTACAGCGTGTTCCGAGCTACGTTTTTTTTCTCGGAGACCAATAATAGTACGTTCGCAATTATTATATACGCAAAGAAAACACATTTCAGACTAGTTATTAAAAATTACTTTCAGGACACCACGCACATAGGAAGCATTACTTTTAAGTTCGCGAACGTGAATAAAATCTCTATTTTCAGACGGTTGTTTTTAGAGATATATATGTGGTGTTCGGGTAAAGGGGTATAACTCGAAAAACGAGAAAAATGTGTTAAGTATCGGAGCACATTATACATGTTATTTTCTAGGTCTGGGTAAAAGGCTATAACGCTAATGGTTATGAGAAGGTAAAAAATTAAATCTGGATGTTCGTATGGTCCATCATACACAGTATGACTTTCAACTTTCTTTTCCGATTTTCTCGAAACACAATTTTTTGACATATGCCACTTTAACCAAACATCACATATTATGTGCTGGTTTATTTCGAAATTGAGGTCGACTACTACATTGTACTTTGCTACAGTGACGCGTCCAATAAACTTATAGATATCACCGCTTAAGGTACCACAGTAAAAAAAAAACGTTAAGGAGGGAACACTGCGCACGCAGTTACGACATTGAGCGTAGAGTCGATATCTAAATACATGTGCCGGCCGGCGTCGCTTGTAACGCTTCATCGATTTTCGCACCACACACAAAACGCACCCTTCACCAGGCAGCCGCCTTAAGCTTAAATTCACAGGTCCGCATATCGTAACGCAGAGTGCAGTGTCCAGAAATTTACAGTGTCAGTGTTTGCAAATATGTGTAGTACAGTTCCACAGAATGTGCGGAATTTTAAGAGGTTTGTGAAATATATAGTAGAATTGATGGTTGTGTGGAACTTGTGCGCGGGATGCTCAAATAGATAAATTAACATTACCAAAGTTACAGTTTTTTTAATTTATAATTTATGCATGCGCGTAGTATCCCTTACCACAATTCACGAATTATCTTTGAACGTTAGATTGCAGGCTCGGATTTGAAATCATTATTTATATTTACAACAAACACAGAAATAATTTTTTTACTTGACATTTCATTATTCGCAAGAAACTTTATTTATTTATATATTTTTCTAGTGTCACCCTTACAAACTATTAATAAAGGTACACGATGGAAATATAGTATGACCAATTTTGCCAACTTATCAAAAATGTTATCACCAAGTGAGGAGCTATACAACTTAAAGAACGGATTACTAATTTATCAGGCAGCTGACGAACAAGTTTAAAAATAGAATTTCTGGGCTCACCAATTTCCTCAGGTTGCTTAAGAACAAGGACCCGAGCTTTCTGCTGAAGCGTATCAATAGAGTCTTGCTCAGCATAGCACACCCCAGCTTCACTTAACATGAGCGCCAGACTTGGCTTGGATAGTTTCTGGATCCAACTGGTCAAAGGCCTTCCTGTAGACATAATGAGTATTAGCAAACACACTAATAAGAATACAACAACATCAAACCTCCTTATCATGAAATACAATGACCAAGTTTTCATTTTATCGCCATAATTATCATGTTACAATATTATTGACACTTACTTGCAAAAGGTAAAAAAACAACGGAGCAGAGTGCGCAGTGTATCTTTGGTATGCTATTTTGCTCCCTGGCTACCAAGGTTCCCGCCAGTTAGGTCAACATCGATGAAACAGTTTTTCAAAGTTGCTCAACTTCTAGACTGACAGATCTGCTAGAACATGTTAATTCACTTGTGTAGGAGGATCAGTACGTTAAATGTCCTGGACAATTACAGCTCTAAGGAGTTGATTAATAGGCAAAGTTTTGGAACTTTAATTGCTTTTGCGTGAGTGTTGGATCTGTTGATAATCGCGTGCACACTTAACTTTAGTCAAGGAGAAGCGAATTTTTAAGCACTGGCTATGTTTTCTTCCTTTCAACCAATTTGTATATTTCTGCAACATGATATGTAAGCATAGAAGTACACTTAACAATCAGTTCGTATAAATTCACAGCTCTCAAAACTAAGCGTCCGAGGCCAAAACATTTATTTTATTATAACTGAATGATTCACATCAACAACTTAGTTGTAACTAACAAAATTCAACTGTTATAATCTAACCAATTAATTCCTTCTAGTGGTAGTTTACACAACCCTGCTTGTTATTTACAAAACCATATTTTATGCAGTTGTTCCAACAGTAATTACAGGCAGCTAAAATGAATTTCATCAAATGCAGCAGGACAGATTCAATGGTCCCCTCATCTTATTAATTTTCGGTAGAAATGTGCGGCAAACAATCTATTGATCACGTCCGGAATTCATCATGAACGCCAGTTAAACAGCACTGTTCACAGTGTTCACAGTAGAATATTAGGGACTATCTACTTTTGTGACTGTCACCAATGACCGACGTGTGTGACTCAACTTGGAAATACGTTGTTTTTTAATTGGAGCTTCCACACAGGGACACTGCAGTGTTTTGGTGGGCCGGCAGTGTCCGAGCCCAGCCACGGGTAACTGAGTGGGTCATTGTGTCTGGGCCAGTCGCTGCTGGAGTTACACAAGTTTATATTAGAGCTTTCAGACTGGGACACTGGTGACGGTAATTTGTAACGTGTATCAAAGAATGGAAAACTGGCAGTTCCCTACTTCAGTGACTTCTTAAGAGTCCTATGGGCTAACAAGCAACGGTCACTGGAGATTGAGTGGGAGATTTCGGTCAGCGCTTGACATCGAGGTCTTTAGCGCTGGTGAGAGGTGACACGAGGTGAATATTAAGTGAGTGAGGTGAGCATGGAGCAGCACCGAAATGAAGGGACGGGGAAAACGGGAGATCCCCAAGAAAACCCGCCAAACAACAGCATTGGCACGATTCCCACATTCGAAAATCCGAGGATCGATCCCGCCGGGAATCGAACCCGGATAGCCTTGGTGGAGGGAGGGGGCCGAATAGTCTGACCAGTCGGTCAGCTGACCTTTTTAACGGTCACTAGTGACGGCCAAACGTGTCATAGCTTGAAAAAGGAATAGCATTCATGCTTCTAAATACACGAAATTCCGATGAATATATTATATTAGCTACACTAGTCCCGTCTGTACGGTTCCGTATATAAAAACACAAGACCCGCTCAGCCAACAGCAGTAAACCAGCACAACACAAACGCCGAAAGAAACAGCATAAACCATAAGAAAGCTTAAATCAAGCAGACAACATGGAAAAGAAAAAAAAACAACTGTAAAAATAACGGGTAACAAGAGATACCAAGACTGACAAGTGGCCACATTGTATCACGAGACAAACAGTTTCACATGTTAACTACAGCGTTGAATGATTCAAATCTTGACCAGAAGAACTTAAAAAGCAGTGGTGCCCACAAAAGTCACGGGGTTAACACGCAGCAGACTGCGTCATTAAAATTTCAGAGGAGGGCGGGGGGTTGAAAAAAAAACGAGAAATGTTTCGTTTTTCATATAAATATATAACTATAGACGCATCATTTGAATAAACTAGCAAATTTTTTATTTCACTTAGATTTTTTCAAGGAATTAAAAATAACATTGTCGTGTGTCATAATAGTTATAGATTAACAATAGTAACAAATGTTACCTGTTATGACCAATTTAATATTGTAAATTCAGTTATTAATATAACTTGTGACGTGCCTCTATGTTTAATCTTACGTTTCTTACTGATTTTTGTTAGCGGTGTTATTGCGAGAGTAAATAAAAGTCAGTCAGTCCTATTTTTGACGGCTAGCAAGTCGTCACTGTCCTCTCCTGG
This sequence comes from Medauroidea extradentata, assembly GCA_003012365.1. NCBI lineage: Eukaryota > Metazoa > Arthropoda > Insecta > Phasmatodea > Phasmatidae > Medauroidea > Medauroidea extradentata. The sequence continues at coordinate 15,293 of PNEQ01037543.1, forward strand.
CGTGAATTTATCGGCCCGGTTTAAATTCCGCCCACACGTCTGGCCAATCTCGCGACACGCGAATCGGCCCTGGCGGTAACACCCCATGTCTCTCGCCGTTCGTGACTCTACTGCACCCTAATGCGCCGTAACGCCCTAATCGACGCCCGGCGGTAACACCCCGGTCCATCGCCCTCACACGTCTTCCTATGTCTCTTTCTCTGCCGTTAAACTCCCCTCGCGTTGCCCTGTTTTGCGCCAAAACACCCACCACTTGTCGTTTAGGCTTTAGTCGCCCCTCATGGACAGTAAATTCTTGCCATTGCCGCATTTATTTAATTTTGATATTAATTTTCCTTCATTACATCTGACAATAAGTATTCCTGAGTCTCCTTAATCCTAAAATTCCTTATATACTACTTATTACTATAATTTAACACTTGTATCTTAATTTATAATGCTGGCATTCCTTCTCTCTCCCTCGACAGCTAAAGTGGGTAAAGTGGGGTGGGAGTGAGGAGCCAGGCTGTCAGCGAGAAGCTGCACCTGCTTTCTCCACTAAGACTAAATGTACACATTTTAGTTTTATTAACATGTAAACACTAACATTGAGTATTGCTTTCTCAAAATAGTTCCATCGGCTTCGTGACATGATGCCGAGGAGAATGAATGGTCGCACGACCGGTTCATTTTGATATCCAGAAATTATCCTAATTAATTGATATTGCTGCTGATACATGGTAATGGCAATCACTGTGCACGTCACAAACTATTAAAAATTTTTCCAATATGTTTGTCTACGAAAAGAAGACACACTTAAATCTGTGTCCCTACGACTTTAAAAATGCCGTTCGCTATGTAACAACATGTTTTCCAAGTTCCCAAAAGTGCTAAAAAAAAAAAATGACTATTTTACGTTGCTGTAGCTGAGAAAATACTAACCGTAATCGGAAAACAAAATAATATAAACCAGCATTGGACTTTACCACATATTTCCACTAATTAAATAATAGAGCCATCACTTGAAGCCTAATTGAAAATTTGTTTCTAAGAAAACACTGCCCGCTAGTTTAGTCCTCCGCGCCTAGAGGCGATGAAGTGTTTGACGGTTATGTTATATTCGACTTATCGCCTTCTTCGTTTCCGTGCCTCGAATGTCCACTAACTCTTAATACAATTGAGCTCAATTTTATTACAGGATGGGGTTTATAGTTGGGATTTGAGAAAATGACAACAGAAATTTGGTTTGAGGGGTGGGGAGTCGTAGAGTTCGAGAGGGTGGGCACCCATGTCAAAAGTGCTCACTTTGCTATGAATAGTCTACGTCGGAGAATGGCAAAAGGGGTGTAGGGAGACCTGACGTGTAGACGTTATTTTTGTAACAACACCTCGGCAGGTTAAACAGGGAGAAGGTGAGTCGGTGGGAGCGTGGCAGGAACAGCCCAGACCTGGCGCAGTGTTTGATTCACGGCGCAGTTATTTAATTCACGCTCACAAAGCACCATTAGCGAGGGGCGTGGGCGGTGTTGTTAGAGGATTGTGGGGAAGATCTGTTGTTGGAAGAGGAAGGCGCAGGGGCAGCGGCCGTTGCCCGTCGCGGACCAAGTAGTCCGAACAACCTGTCGACCTCTGCTCCCGCTGATGTACGACCTCCGTATCTCGCGAGCTCCTGTACAATCCTGCTTCATGCGGTCCTGGGAAACTACGCCCGACATACCCTCTTCCCGACCTTACGTAAGGCTGTTTTGTTTCCTCTCTTCCTATTAGCTGGTTTCAACCTTGTGAGCATGCGCAAGCCGCGGATCTGCACCCTTTTTTTAATTGTTATTTCCTAACTTAAGATACCCTTTGAGTTATATCACACCTTTGTCCAACAGTCTAAACTAATTTAAACCAGTGTAAACTAAACTGAACTATCTACACTAATTCCCGCAGAAGATGGCGGGGAAAAAGAAGCGGAAGGACGCCTACGTAGAACGGATGCGCATAGACGTATGAACGAATGTCAACAGCAAATATGGAGCTGTAGACAGCTGAGTCCACAATACAGCCTTATTATAGACTGATCACAATAAAATAAGCACTGCTAAAAATTATTTTTTAATCGTTATGCATTCATATTTACTATTTTTAACCCCCGACGCAAAAAAGAGGGGTGTTATAAGTTTGACGTATCTGTGTGTTTAGACGAGAGTCTCATCTAAGTCAGCCTACATAAAACTGCCAGTTTTACACCTGCATTAATTTCTGAATTTTATGTTAATATTTACGCCTGTTTCCTAGATATGCGTTCACTTGAGGGGGAATTTGTTTGCTTGGATATATTCCTACCTTGCTGTTGCATGCATGGCTGAGGCACGGCGAAGATTCCCGGCGAAGAACGATGTCTATACTAGCATGACGGCCCCGAATTGCTCGTCGTAGTTTCAAGACTTCGTGCAGCAAATGACGCGGGGAGTGTTTGCAGCTGTGCTCCACGCCTTCGCTAACACTGTTTGGTCGTGATGACGTCAGTGCGCCCGGGCGCTCATTGGCTTGGTGTGGCCAGTGTGAACCCCGTGTCGGAGCTTGCCGAAGATTGCCGAAGCCCGAAGCTGTTTTGAACGCCCGCCCGTTTGCTGATTTGGCGAGCCCCTTTGGCGTCACCAGAGCGGAAGCGACGCTACCCAGGATTGCCAACTGCAGTTGTGTTTCAAGATGTCGCAGCATGTCCGCCTTGGCGCTGCTACGACCTTCTCCAAGAATATTCGAGATGCTTCACCCGAAACTGATCAAAGAATGATATAACTGGAACGGGAAATTGATACGCGGAAAAACCATTCGCAGTAGTCACAACATTGACGTGTCAATGTCGAAAAATACTTTGAGAAAATAAAACACTTCTGATTGTGATATTTCTGACTAGTTTTTACGGTGGAAATTATTACTTAACTAAACTTTTGGTATTTTCAGAGTATCGTACATCTCTAAATACTGGCAAGCGTACCAAGAAACTCGTACGTTTAACAGTGCGTCTGTCGTTAAATAAGTCGTGAATCATGCGTACGGCCGCTAACTGTAATTATAGCAATAAACATATAGCGACGTAGATTGTGTTTGTAACGTCTGTAGATTTTATATATTTGTTAATAAAACTCTCTCATTAAGAGCGCGGTCTACCTCTATTTTCATCATTATTATTTTATTTTTTATTTGTACCAGATATTTTTTTTCTTATTTTAGACACAAAATGTGACTAAATTTGGCTCTTATGAAATTTTTTTATCTCTCACAGTTTACGCGTAGTGGCTTGTTAAAGTCATATTTTGCATTTTTCCGTTTTAACGACTACACTTAAACCAACTGATATACCAAACTAAAAAAAAATCACAGTGGATAAAGACATTGCAGGCTACAATTACATGCTCATAAAATTATGGAATAAAAATTATTTGTGTTTAAAAAATTATTTAATTTTTTAAAATTTTTATTTTCAGTTTTAGCATTTTTTTAAATTCAAATAATTGTTATTCTTTAATTTTATGAGCATGTCATTGTAGCCTGTAATGTCTTTATCCACTGTGATTTTTTTAAGTTTGGTATATCAGTTGGTTTTAATGTAGTCGTTAAAACGGAAACAAGCAAAATATGTCTTTAACAAGCCATTACGCGAATACTATGAGATATAAAAAAATTTCATTAGAGCCAAATTTAGTCACATTTTGTGTCTAAAATAAGAAAAAAAATATCTGGTATAAATAAAAAATTTAAAAATGGCGGTGAAAATTCCGGTAGACCGCGCCCGCAAGTGATAAGAGTGGTAAATTTATACGTACAGAACGGATAAGAAGGATCTATTTCTTATACAATATCACAGTGCACGGCGGCCGGTAGCCAATTAATACGTTTTTTTTATAATTTGCTTTGTTTATCCTAAAACTCATGTAAGAGTGAACGGAGAATACAGATAGGAAAGACAATATGGAGTTTGGCACAGGGAAAATTTCTGACGCAAGTTTCGCTGCTATCGCTGAGGGAACAAAAGCAATGCGAAACCTTAATAAAATTTAGTTTAACTATGCTTTTAAATTATAGAAGTAATTTAATTTAATTTTAAAGTGGAAAGAAACCAATTTCGTGATTTCAATTATCAACTTGATGTAACTTAAAATTCAGGAAAGCTCTGTGATTGGCAGTTTACATCTCTTACCGATACTAGCGCTCAAGTGGCAGAATTTTTCCCTTTTACAAACTTTTATCATTGATCTTTCTAACCTGTAGTATCTTAGTTAAAGCTCGGTTTCAGTCGTCATATTTAATTTTATTATTTTTCTTTTTTTTTAATTTTAAGAAGAACAAATGTTAAATGTGTGATTATACCTCAAATTCTATTTACATATCGCTACAGTAGAGACCTTGCGATTTAGAAATTAACTTATAACTACCCCGCAATGCGTGTGGTATTTTTTTTCATTCATAATTTGCCCGACAAATTTCGACGTAACAATACATTACTAGCTCTGTTGCCATGCTTGTATAGTAGCTCACGGTAAATAGAATTTGCGGTACAGTTGCCGATTTAACATTTTTCTTCTCAGAATTCCAAAAAAGCGAGAAATAATAAAATTCAATATGGCGACTGAAACCGAGGCTTAAGGGGCCCGCCTCGTTGCCATAAAATCACACTGCAGCGTGTTTGAAGAAAAAGTTTTACACCGAAACTAATACACGTGTGTTCACGCCGTTTGTCTACGAAAAGAACACACACTTCAGACGACTGCCCTTAAGTACTTTCAAGACAACACATGTATTAGAAATCCCCTTTTAGGGCACGTCAAAATGGGTTAAAACGGTATTTTCAGGCTGCTATAGCGGAAAATATACTAGCCGAATACGTGTGAAACCACTTAAGGGTAGTGCATTGGACTTTAGTAAAGTGATTTCGTAAATAAAACTATAGGGTCACCACTTTAAGTCCCATAGGAAATTTGTTTTTTTCATGAAGACTGCACGCCTTAAGCGTAGAGGCGACGCACCGTTGCATGGCCCATACGACGTCGTCCTTACCACCATACCTCACTCACACAAACACATGTGCCACGAGGCGAGCCCCTTAAGCTGAAGCGCTCAGAATCATGAAAATACTGTCGTCCCGAGTGGAGAGCGCAGGCGGCGGACGAGCGTGTGTCCCGAGCAGCACACGCGTGCGCGGCGGCCTTGTTAGCGCGCTGACAAAAGGACAGCAGCACAAATGACTGTCATTACGTCGACGTGCGCGGCGCGGGACGGACGACGACGAATCATTGTCCCCGCGTCTCGTGACGTGGCGTATTCCGCGCATCGTGCCTTTCCTTGATTACACGTCTCCGCACCCGGGGTTTCCCTCCGGTATGCAGCAGCCTGCGAGGAGCACACAATTATGTTAAATACTTGCCTCAATGAAGTCGACGACATAGTAACCAATCTGTCAACCTACGTTGTTGCTATAGACTACACAGTCCCATCAGAAACAAAATAAAACATATGTCGAGACGAGTATAAATAAAATTGTGGCTTATTTTCGGGACACGAATAAAACCTATTTTTATGTTAAGTAAGCCAATGTCACCAAAATTGTGTTTCGGAATTTGTATCCCCTTTTAAATTTCTTAAGTATATGTTTGTCCGAATAAACGAATAAAAAAAAGTTCAGGCGGCCGCCTAATGAAGGGCGTGTTTGTGTGAAAGGTAAAAATCGATGAAACGCTACGACCTATTCTGGACAGCAATGTTTACGCCGTAACGGTTTTTTTTTTCGGGGGAATTTAAGGGGTGGCCTTATTATTTTATTAATTTGATTTATGTACGCTCGAACAGCTGAGGACAATTTTAGACGTGCACGGAAGGAAAGGGTGTAGGGGTCGGCCAGGTCCAGTTTAAGAGACTATCCCAACATTCTCCTGGAGAAAATTAGGAAAACCCTGAAAACCCGGAATCAGAATAGCCGGAACCGGGGATCGAATCCGGGTCTTTCCGAATGCGAGGAGTGTGAATTATCCCTCCTCCATCTCGTTCAGTGGTAGCGATGTCCAGTGTAACGATAGGCGTGAATTTCGAACGAATCCGGTACTTTTATCTTGAGAAATAACCGTCTGAAAATGAAGATTTTTGCTAAGTTCGACGGTTTAAAAATAATGCTTCCAATGTGCGTTGTCGTAAGAGTCATTTTCACAAGTAATCTGGAGTGTACTGGCTTTCTGCTTTGTGGTTTCGTGGTTACTGGTCTTTGAGAAAGAACGTAACTCCGAACAATCTGCACACAGTTCGAAGTTCGATCACACGTCGTTATAAGACTTCCCTACCTGCGTCTCAAATGCGTTACATCTATTTACGATTATTACTTTTTAATGAATCTGTTTAACGCGCATTATAGTTTATTTGTACGAAATTAACACACACTTTGAAACATGCCGCTATAGTTTCAAAAAATTCGGCACGCTTATTAGAAACATCAGTTTCGCGTTCCTGAAAATGACCGGAAATGGCCTTTACGTGCCGTATTTACGAAAACAACAACCGAATTCGCAAAACCCAACACTAGAGACGAGTGATTGAGTTTGAACTGTGCTTCCTACATGTGAAATATTGTGGCCGCCTCTTAAAGTCCTATCAGTAAAAGTATAATAGTAAAGGGCTGCACACCAGCTGAGTAGCTTGTGCGCAGAGGCGGTAATGTATTTCATACGCCGGTCAGTGGCACCCTTACCGCTCCTGCCTCACACACACAAACACAGCCTATCTACACAGAGAAGCCCCTTAAGACTATGATCTTTCATTTATTTCAAACAATTGCAAATAAGTCGGATATTTTTTTTAACCAAATGCTTTCAAAAATATTTAAACTGTGTACAGTCATACGATACACAATTTCGCCAGAACGTTTTTTAAAATACTGAACCGTTTGCTAGCAAAAAATAATTTTGCTTCATTTTGACTTATTTGACAACAAAATATTTGATATTTCAAGGGCAAAAATCTAAAAAATTGGTTTGGTGTATAGCAACAGAAAAATTCAGATGCAAACGTTGATATATAAGTGTAAATAATATAAGAATAAATGTATTAATTTGTGCTAACAAATATTTTCGAAACCACTGCTTAAATAAAGAGCGATGCCTTAAAAGTCAGTATCAACAGATATATCTATACAGCCAGAGATCTGTACAATAATTCCTGTTTATTTTCTGCGTTCTAATAATCTGTAAATGATTAGTAACTACGAGAGCGGAAAAAACACAAAATTTAATGAAACTCCGGGTCCGGCAATCTTGATATCGATTTTCCATCGTTTCCAGAAATCGCCCAAGCCAATGCTGGGCCTGTTCCTCTACACAGGCCATGGTCGACTCCCCTCCTAGTCCCCGTAATACTGTAAAATTTTGATTAGCAATATATAATAACATCGCTTTTGACGGGACGTATGTCTAAAAGTAACTATGATTCGGGCAAAAAAATTCAGCCACACCAAAGAAAAATCTAATGGGTATAAAATGAAAGTTTCTTTGTTCGTTTATACTTTCCTATATCAGCCGTCCGATTGCGATGAAAATTTGGTGGATGTTATGAATAAGTCCGCGAGAGTTTCTGCGAGAAAAAATGTATTGGGGGGGGGGGGGGGACGCGAGGACTCCAAAAAGGCACAGAAACAGGACCGGGTATAAAAGAAAATAATATGTATTGAAACGCACGCAGGACTGTTAAGATGTATGAAGAATGTCCTCCAGGATTACGGTACAGCAATGTGGTGATGACACCATGGTTTGTCGTATATGCGCGATAATTCTCGCACGGTGGGCGAAACCCTCTTCCAGATGACGGTTACACCCGCGGGACCCGGATTCGAAGGGAGGCAGACCTGCAGCAGTAAATACGCGGGTCCAAGGTGGGCGGGGTAATGGTTCTCCTGCCCGCAGTGGTGATACATCAACGGTAGCCGGATATTAATTGGCGGGCGAATCTAATACCTCGTAATGAACGGACGAACGCCGGGCGGGCGGACCACTTGTGAGTGGGGTGAGGTGGGGTTAGATGGGGTGGGGTGGGAAGGCAACTACCACCCCTCCGCCCCCGCATACCTGTGTCTGGCCATGGGAACGGTGTTTTGGTTTCTCTAACCGATCGTGATTAGCTCGAAGGAGGAGAAAATTAGGAAAGAAGGGGGAGGGGGGTGTTCGGGAATCGTTGCTGCACGCGAGATTTATCGCGTTATAACGACGAGTGCGCACACCCACGGGCCGGGGTCAAAAACGCGCGGGTGGCTTCCCGTCTTCCTGCGCAGTGTTGCCACGTCGTGCAGAGGTTAACGGACCAAGGTGGGACCTCATCCCTAATTCTGAAATTTCCATTTACAAATCAAAATAATTGTATTAAAATTGGTAAAATTATTTCTATTTCAATGCTTTATAATTTTACAAAAGCCTTCGAATTTATCCGAAAATATTTATAAGTTTACTCGGGGGAAGGTGCAGCACTTAAAAAATTTCAAAGCCGTAATTAAAAAAAAAAAAAAAAAAGTATTACAGTTGGAGACTGTTCGTTGGATATTTGTGTGAGTAATTTGCTACAAGTTTCTTTTAATATTTATATACATACATACAAAACGTAAATTGACCTGCATGGCAGGAATGTTCCCCTGAGGTATCTCACACATTGCCTAACGATGCTAAAAATTATTTATGATTACAAATTAATATTTGATTATTAGAGACCTGAATAATTTGCGTTTTCTTTTGGGCAAAATCTAGAATTCCAACAAATATAAGTTCGTGTCACTTTCGCAATTGGCTTTGGATGTATTTGACACCTCCTGCAAGTCTTTTAAACCACTGATACAATTGTACCTAAGGCATTACTTTATCACTGTGTCAGCGAGCAGCTAATGAGAAGCACAAACATTCCTGGAAGCTAGACTACTGGTTAGTGAAACCGCGAAATTTTCATGTCTCTATTGATTATATGTGTGTTTTTAGACATACTTTATTGCGATACTGCTGTCTGTCAAAACAAACTACAGAGAATAAAAAAAACATAAATAAGCGGAGCATGCTTTAGCCAATAGGATGCATACACAACATTAAAGTCTATGAATGGAATCGGGTCAAATACAACAAGGACAGCCAAACGAGAAAAATAAGGAAGAATAAATAAAACCAGATGCAACCAAGGCAAACAACACCGGGTGCAGACCTGCTTTGACAAAGTGACAAACAGATAAAATATACGAAACACAACAATGTAAACATACATTAAAATTTAAAAAAATGCTCTACTCTAAGTTGGCGAGGAGTTGGGTATACTGCAGATCACAGCTTATGCTGCAGTGTCAGGTCAAGGTGACGATGGTATAGTAATGTCATTGAGGCCACAGGATACTACATTTCAGATCTATCAAACCAATAGAAGTTGCTAACATCCCTTCAACAACTAGAAAAGAGCTGATGACGTCAAACGGCTGAACAGATTTTTAAAATCATAACACACTCGAGCAAGTCACCTTCCAAACAAAGAAAACCTAAATCAAAATCGGTTAATCCGTTTAGAAGCTACGATTCCTAAGACAGACAATCAGATACACACGTTTAACTTTGGACGCCATTTTTTCCGTCGGGGGTTTAAAATACGACACATCGAGGAAACGAAACCAAACACAGTAGTTTTCGAGATACAGAACAGAAAAGCGAGGTACGGCTGTCGCAGTAGTGTTGTCCGACACTGCGTGTCTTTGTCTTAAGACGGGAACATATTCCAGTTCCCGAAATGTCGCTGTTCTGTTCGTGTCTGTAAAACTACTGTGTTTGTTTCGTTTCATCGTTGTGTCGTATTTTTGTGTTTCATATTTTTTCTGCATTGTCTTATTCATTATCATTTCATAGCGCGCGGACTGCTGTTTTCACAGTTATTCCTACTGTTCATAGGTTAGTGATAGAGCGGAGTAGTGTACAGTATACAGGATTGCTGTAATGACATTCCACATCAACATGATTCTGCTCATATTATGAACTGTGCATCATGAATTGCGAAATGCAGTACAGAAACGACGCGTTTTCGAATCTATGTCCTTATAATATGGTTCTTATAGATGTGAGAATTGTTTTCTAAAATGCTGCCATGCGTTTCGACAACATCCTATTTGCTTTATTTTAAATGTATTACTTATAATTACCTACGACGGTAATATTAAATTACGGAGGAAATAAAGACGAAAAAAGGACGCAGTTTGTTAACAGGTTTCTTCAAGGGAGGCAATAAAGTTACCCGGTATTTTCTCAGTTATCTCTTCGCTTGGGATTCATTAACGTATGTTATTAACGTCTACTAATGGAAGTATTTTTAACTACTGAGTTACCTGGGTTAACTGGCTAAATGCACTCGTCTTTAACGACCTGAGCGTGATGTTTACAGTTGTGTTGCAGAGTTCATTTGCAATCAGCCACTAAGCCTAGTTTACAGGTAACAACGAGGTGTCCTCATAATTAACATTTAATTTTGATCTTGAAAATTCTATATTACAAACAACATAAGGTAATCCTACCCTATGTCGTGATACTAATGTTTCGTAGTTCAGTAACAGAAATGTGTGAAACGTATTAATTGTGATCTTATATATGATCCATTGGTCAATTATTGCAGAAACTACAAATGCTAACGCTCTGTTGGTAACCTAGTAAACTATGTACAGAGCTTTCCCAAATTTGTGGAAACGTAAAATTGGCTTATCACGGTATTAAGGTATATAGCGATGTATGATATTTCGAGATGATGGTATACAGCGAAAAAGGTTTTCTGCCAACATACCCTTGAAAACACTGTAGTTTCTTGTGACATGTATAGAGACCTGAAAAATTCGCGTTTTCTGTTAGGCGCAAGCTAGAATCCCAGCAATTATAGGTCTTTATCACGTTCACAATTGGTCGTTGACTTACTCGACACTTCCTGGAAGTAGCGGAGCCAATAATAAAACTACAATGGAATACAGGTGCATTTCACAGTGTCAGCGAGGAGCTAATAAACAACTGCTGTCTGCACGATTTCACAAATATTCTTGTAAGCTAACCTACACGTCAGTGAACCCGCGAATTTTTCCGACCTCTAGACATGTATGATTGAGGGATGTACGTCTGACGCAACGTAGCTATCTGCAGACCAATACCGTGCCTCAAATATTACAGTTGGCTTAGTCAAATAGGGAAACAGATCTACGTACAGGCGAAAGCCAATCATCTATTCATAAGTTGAACGTGCGTTCAAACCTAGCAAACTGTCAAGTTTTCTCGCGATAAACCATCATCCTTAATGATATATTCGGTCAGTTTACCTTACATGCTGTAAATACATTTTTAAAAAGGTGATTATCAGGAGTTTCCAATAGAAACACAGATTTTTCGGAAAATATTTTTGCACCGAGTTGTTTCAAAGTCTTCCATGCACACCTGCTGCTCTGCTACACGTATTGTGCAGATACGTCGCTCATTGTACTGTGCCAACCAGAGTAATGTAACTGTGATTTGCTGGCCCAACCCCAACAAGCTGAGAGTTTAAAATACCCAATCACTGGCCACATATCATAGTTTCAGATGTGCACGTAAAACACCGAAATCGAAAGGTACAGAAATATTTACACCACGATATCGTTGCTGAAGGTATCTACTATGCACAGTCCAGTTTTAAGAAGCCTATGTGTCGGTTTATAACTACCGTGTTTGAACCATTTCAACAGTGGAGAAATAAGAGCTGAATTATCATGCTCAGCGAGAATAGTATCTATCGCCTCTACTAGCTACGCGGTAAACTGGCGTGCATTGTTTTCATGTTGACCTTTTTTCTATAGGACTTAAAGCGATGGCCTTGAAACTTTATTTATGAATATTATGCAGTAAAGTTGAACGGATGTTTATAGTTTTGTGTTTTACCAATTCGGACGACACTTTCGGATTTGCCGGAGTCCGAAAATAAACGGTTTTGATTTATTTTGAGGTAACTCAAATCCATGCATTAGTTTTTTAATTATATAAACATAGTCTGAAGTACGTATTATTTTCCTTGCTAAGCGTATCGGTAACGAAAGTAAATTAAGCGTTTCCGTAAAAAAAATAATACGTGTAACACGCTACACCATCATCCATGCGCCAAGTACGTACTGAAGGCATTTGAAGTAAATATTATTTCACGGAAGTGTTTTACCTCGGTCTTTCATTCTTCAGTTACGGTACTCATTCAATTGTTTGTATCACTAGAGTTTGTTTATGTACAATGGTCAATATAGTTCAGGGATCGGTCAAATTTAAGAATTGTATCAGACGTAAGTAATTGTCCGAACGGCCAAGGGATCCGGGTTCTATTACTTGCTGGGTAGGAAACATTTACTCTGACCTCTCTAGGTGATTTGTTATCATCTCATCATTATACTGGCGGCTGCGGTCGAGTGTTCAGACCACTTGCCTCACACCGAGGTGATCCGGGTTCGATCCCTGGTGGGGTCGATCCAGTGGCGAAGCGTGGACGTGTTCCAAGGCAAGCAGTATGAGAGCCGACTATAAATTTTGAGCAGGTGACAGTCGTGTTGCTGAGATCTAGGTTTATTACTGAGAAATATTTCCTCGCCTCTTGCATGCTACTGGCTGAGAGATGTACCTGCCTCTATCTGTCAAATGGTCACACAGGCAACTGAGAGTTCTGTATAGTCACTGCTAATCACCGCTTACCAGAGAACACTTCACGCTTCTTCACTGGGTCGGTCCCAGGATTTTCGCATGTGGAAATCGTGATGATCTATGTCGCTGGCCTGTGGGTTTTCTCTGGTATCTCCAGTTTCCCCCGCCCCTCTCATTCTGGCGCTTCTCCATCGTAGGGCCTAATTTCATGTCATCCTCGAGGCACGAAGATTTCCGACGAGCTTCCCATTCGTGAAGTCTGCATTCTGGGTGCGATAACCTGGCCCTCTGGTATCTTCCTCATACGACATTCAATTATTTTTATCATACTGCAGAAGACAGTGGCGAACCACCGTAATTTCATCCTCGCTTAGTCACGCCCCGACGTTCAAAACAACCCCCAGGCTGGAAACTCATCAACACTCATAAATAATTAGAAGTTGGGACGAGATTGCTGTCATATACAGAACAATGAGTCTGTGTTATGTACATTTACGAACGTAAATTCAGACAATGGTTGGACATAACATGGCAAATTGTCTTTTGCAAAAGTACGACATGTCAAAATGTTTATAGGTTACGACTTAAATTAAAAATAAAAAAAACGGCTCACAGGATAATACATTTAATATCGATCAGACCAGTAGAATTGCTCACATTCACTTAAAAAAACTAGAAAATAACTAATTATCTTTAAACGGCTGAATAGATTTCCTTGAAATATAGCTAAGAACATTCTCGATCAAGTCAGCTTTCAAACAACAAAAAAACCGCACCAAACTCGTCCTATTTAGATACGGACAGTCAGAAACTAAGGTCACCGCCTACCGCGCGCTTAAAATGCGTTACAGTGTGTTCGTAAATACGTTCTTTTCGAAACTATTTCACATGTGCACATTATGTCAATGTATGAATAAACAATAAACTTCAAACGACGACAAAAATGTAGTTTCAATGCGTCACGTAAATTAAAAAATCATTTCATAGCCCCTCAAAATACGTAAAAAATTGCCATTTTTACCTGTTATATCTGAAAAACTACTCAGTGGATTCTTGTGAAACCACTCAAGAAACATTGAATGGACTTTGCTTAAAACTTTTCACCAATTAAAAAATGGCGTCACCACCGAAAGTGTGAGCCAGGCAAGTGATCCCTGATACCACTGCACGCCGTTATATTGTCTTGCGGTAGAGGCGATACCGCACCAGATAAGCCTGTCAACATCGCCCTGGCGCCGTGCCTCACACAAACATATGACCAATAGGTAGACACCTTAATGCAAGTATTGCAAGTCATTACCAGTACTGCTGCACGTTTACATAGCACAGGCTCAACGAGGTGACCTATTATTTGTTGAGGGACAATAACATGTCAACACTCTGTCGTATAAAATAATTTTCCTGATGTGAACAAGTTGTGGGACGTGATGATCTAGCTACAATGCTTCAGCCTAAAGCATCTTAAACGTGGTCAATTGGATTCAGCTCACGTCTGATCCCGTCATGGGATTTCCCCTCCTCCTAAACTAAACAATTTAGACTTGTTTCCTTATTATTTTTAACGGTATAGTTAATTTATTCTTTGGGTACACTCGTCCGTTGTTTAAGTCTCTTTACGAAGACCGGCTAATTTTGGTTCAATATTTGTCTGTGTGATTTTTATATAGTATTCAGTTTTTCCCCTTATATTTTGTGAAACATAACACACAATTAGAAGTATTCGTTTAAGGGGGAATGTCATTTACTACCATCCCTATTGCGCAGAACAGTACTTACTGGCGTAGTTAATAAGTCGTGTTCTTTTTACAGCGCGTTGCATCTATTCACGGACATATTTAAATAAATACGTTATTTTATTCAAGATAAAAATGTTACAGCTTCAGAGCTTAATTAAGCGTTTGCTGGGTCTGCTTCGCAAGTCCCGATTATTTAAAGTGACCAACTCTAAGTGAGAGACAGCAGGCAATTTATCGTCTCTACTATAGATTATATTCAAATTTTCGTAATGATCACTCGTATCTAACAGTTATTTACGATTTACATTTACGTAGATTTGTATCTCCATTACCTGGGTACCTTTAAGATAAACACTTATTCAAATAATCATAATCGGGACAATGCCAAGGCAGCATGTAAATTAGGTGCCCTTGGCAGCGAAAACCTGAAAGCGAAGATTTTCTTATCTCTCGCTTCATCAAAGTTTTCATGTTCCTTAATTTAAATAAAATTTCACAAGCATATAACAGCTTACAAGGGCATTACAGTCGTAAAATTGAAAATACCGACCAACCTCACATGGAAAGTTGTCGCTCGTAAAGTAATGTAAAGTAATTAACAGCGCTCACTCTTGCTTCAGCACATGAAGAAATTATTTAATGTTTGGATTTTAGTCACACGATGATGATGTGACATCCTCATCACAACGAGCCCCAAACTACAGGTTAACAAACTTGAGCGCGTGAATTTATACTTCAACCCAAACGTTGCGAATGCATTACAGGCCTAAATCCAACATTATAATTGGGAGAATGGGCAAGTGGTAAATACAGGAGTCAAAATATTTACTAGCTTGGTAGTTGAATGTTTGATTTTTTGTATGTCATGAACGGTCTTGTAGCATATCACATCTCTTTTTTTATATGCGAAAAATTTCTATTTACGTATCCCCAATACGTTTATCTAACAAAATAACAAACATTTAAAATAGTTGAAGAAGTTTAAAAATGCAGCACGCTTATTACAAACATGATTTTAGGCCTCCTCAAAACATGTTGATTCGGCTTTTTTTTTTTTTTTTTTAGACAGACGTAACTAAAAAATTAATTACAGTCGGATTCCTAAAACACGACACTAGAAGCATGCTATAGGCTTTATTTCGTACAAAAAAAATTGCAGGATTACGTTCAAAAACCAACAGGTACAGAGTAAAACGAAAATACTGCACGCTAGTTTGTCGCGCTGCGAATAAAAGCGAAGTAATTACCATCTGTTGTGGCAGTCTGAACATTATCGCTGCACTGTCTCCACGCATCAAACGTAAAAAATTACGTCCGACACATTTCTGGCCTGTAAACCTTTTCATTCACGTCCGTAATATCGATCATTGTTGAAAACACCTTTTGAACTATTCATCATTGACGCACTTACTGCAAATAGGGTGCCTAATAGCGGACTTGCACTCCAATCAGAGAACAGGAACTTCATAGATACAGACGCACTTGTTGAAGCGGTTGTACAGGTAAGATATACCTATTGCACTGTACGAAAATTACGAAGACAATGGAAATAGTTTGTATGTTTACGAAGCAAATCCTTAAAAATAATAGATTGCGAAAGGAATTCTTTGTACACCTACAATAATTTCATATATAAAATGTTCCCGTTTACATTTTCTTATTTCTGCAAAAAAGTATTTTGAATGCAAAAACCAGAAGGAATTTTTTTCTAAAATTTTGAAATTTTTTAACATCTTACGTGGGCATAGTATTGTATCGCTATTTAGTATCCAAATAGTATATTTGGTTATTTAAATGGACTGTCGAATATGCTCTAAAATCCTTCTTATATTTCACTTAGTTATATGTCCTCAGTTTTAAAGTATTAACTACTTAAATGTTGTTACGAATAGTAACATAAATATTTATTCTTTTTTTAAATTCCGATTCACGGTTACAACATCAAATTCATTCGTCTCTAGTAGGATGATAATGTAGAGGAAGTGTGCCAAATATGGAATACAGTTTTGTTTTTTGTTTGTAATAATCGCGATTTTTATATATTCCTTACAAGGAACTTTTTACAAATAAAGCACACATTTTTAAGTTACATTATAATTATAAGAACCTGAAAATACTATACAATTTAAAATTTTAATTATTTTTATAAAATGTTTACTTTTATGCATTACAAAAAGTGGTACCTATTATGGAATAGTGTCGAAAACATTCTCAAACTATCATAACGATGTCGGAAAGGAATTTAATTACATGTTTTTTTAAATATTTTAATCAGGTATGGTAACATAGATATGCAAATACAATCCAGTAGGTAAGTCTATTTGCAATATTCACACACAAACATATAATTTTCTGCACCCAAGCAATCAGTGTGACACCATTGTTGACACTCCAAACCCTGTATCCACATTTCGCCTCTTCGATCTTCTGAAAACTTTTGCATCACAATAAAAGCACGTAGCATCTTGGTCAATAGGTCTCATTAGCTCAACCTCTTGCAAATTAGGGTCTGTAGAAACATCACTTGAGCTGGATGTCTCTTCATCCGAAGATCTTTGATATCTTCTGTTCTTCCGTGCTTGCGTTTTACTTGCGGCCAATCCTCTGCATGAAGGGTGTGTGTTTTTTAGTTTAAGGTTAGTGTCTGTTGTTGTAGAAACCTTCCTAACATTTTTAGAAGAACATTTAGTGCCCTCTTGGTGATTGGTAGACCAAGCCCTAGGTGTCGTTTTCTGATAAGCTTGTTGCAATCATCCCTTCAGATTGGCTTCATATGGCGACGATGTCAAACTGCAGCTTTCTTTGGAGCTCATCCTTTTTGTGGGCCTTTCCTTCTTGCCATTTGAGGGATAGGACTATCTTGTTCTTATCTTGGTCTTCAAATACACTGCGATTCACAGGATAAAGTACTGTTGTTTTAAATCCATTAATAGCAATGGAGCCAGTTTGAACTTTCAAATAAGCTTTGCCAAATCTCAGCTTCAAGTAAATCGAAAAATGCTGCCACATTCTCTTTATTAAATCCCTTAGCTCTGTTGAATGATGTTTCTGTGGGCTTTCTGATTGTGATGACATCTTTGCGATGCTTGATAAATAAATCGAGCCACTTACGACCAGTAGTCTCATTTTGTTTGGAAAATGGATTAGGTATGTCGTTCACAACTGCCAAGTGATATGCTATCCTTTTGATATAACGCCTGGTTAAGCCATATCATTTTTTCCATGATTATTATATAATCTACTTACCTTTTTTCCAGCTCTGGTGAGAACACTGGGCGTCTGCCTAGGTTAGATTTACTTGCATGTGCAGGTCTTTCGTCTTTATTCGATGAAAGAAGAAACAAAGTGGTTCGTGGAACATTAAATGCATTTGCTGCCTTCTTATAACCCATTGAATCGCTTCTCACTTCTGTAATTACTTTTCTCCATGTCATCAGCATTCCACTTCTTTCGTTGTGGCGTAGTACTGTCCTTTTTCCGGCAAGACATTATTCTGTAAACAAAAAATGTATATGTGTCCGAACACTTACATATGCTGTACCAAATATGGAATACTATTCCATATTAGGAACATAAAAGTATTCCATAATAGGAACATAACCACTTTGTCACACGAGTCGTGAAAATTGCAACTCTATATTCATGGGAATTGTTCAATATAACAAACTTAGCTTGAAACTTCTACTAACCACTCAGTATCTAAATACCAAGTGTAATAGGGACTATATATATATATATGTATATATATATATATATATATATATATATATATATATATATATATATATATATATATACAATCTACATTTAGTTCTTACCTTGCACAAACTTGTAGGGGATAATAAACAAAATATCGACCACCTCAGACAAACAACGCATCTCTACTGACCTGCTGTCACGTCCAAAAGCAGTGGCCATGAACGTGCTTCCACTCGCCTACCTGTTACAGTGCTGCCGCGTGGCAGTTGCTGGAAACCTACGTATTCCATATTAGGTACATATTCTATATTTGGCACACTTCCTCTACTGCACTAACAAGAGATGGCAGCATAAGTATTATATTAGTGTACTTCTCGACCAAGAGATAGAAGCACAGATATATTAGTAAGTTTGTAGTTTGCGTTGTGCCGTAGAATTTAATATGCACAAAGCCATAATATTCGAAACTTGTTACATATTCAAATTAATATTAATTAATGCAATTATCCCCTATTTCCAGCAACAATTCATTTGGATTTGTTCCCCTAAGAGGATGGTTGTAAAACGTAACTAAAAGTCATCAGCCAAAATCACACGTTTTGGCTTGTAACATCATCCTGGGACCCGATTTTTACATAAAAGGAGTCAGGATACTTTAGAAAGAGTCACAATACTATTTTAGTATCGTAACAAGAATTATAGTCATAATGCTAGTTAGATAGTAAATGTCTATTGTTATGAACCATGTAGCTACAGTATTTTATTTTGCTTTCGTCAACGCCGTCATCGTTTCTCATTTGTTTAATCAATTTGTTCAGTAACACCACTTTTCTACAAAAAATCGCTATTTCAAGCTGTTATAAAATTCGCATACTTAAGAAGGAAAACTGCTTAGATGCCCACGTTTTGCACCTTGGAATCCCAACATTTCCCCAGGTTTCTTTTGAGGATTGATGTTCCTCAACAACTAAATCTATTGTTAGTAGTCCCCTTAAAAAAATATGAGATTGCGACGACCATGGTTTTATCATCCTCTGTTGAAAACCACCAGCCCGTGTACTGAGTTCTCCCTAATCCTACTATTAACACTTAACGAAGTGTGACAATAAAACATTATTTAGCCTATTGTGTAATAACCAGAGACGTCATTTCAGGTTTTCTTGGGAGGGAAGGAGAGTGCAAGATTTTTTTGGCGGAAGTAGCCGTGTTGCGTTTTGGGGAACGCTATTAGGAATTCTCGTGTTATGTACTCAATCCTTTTTCACGTATTATTAATTAATTTTCACAAATTAACTGTTTCCACACATATTGATTATTTATCGACCAATAAATAATAATCGTACTTGATTTATTACTGAGAAGTTAGAAATCTGCATTACACAAACGGAAAATTAACAGCAATAAGCAGCAACTATAATGTAGACAAGAGTTCATAGCATAGTTACATTTCGAAGATGAGAACGTATCTCAAAATTAAGAAAACATTTTATACACTTTTCATTCAAAATTCAAGGGAGGGTCGTTAGCCCCACCCGCCCCCCTCCGAAATGACGCCCCTTTTTATAACCGTACTAAATTGCAATAGACAATGCCTGAAACACATTTTAATTATTGCCATCTGACTTGCGGCAACAGACGAGAGAGCTGGACGGAGTACGTGATGCTTGCAAGATGTAACCGATGGACCGCCTAGGCATGGGCGCCGGGAGCAAATCTTCCTGACCGCTCGCGAGCGATAACAGTTATCTGCTGAGAGTGACGGCACGTAGCGGTTCGCGATCTGTTAGCACGACTAACGGCGCGGTCATTTAGCAGGCCACGTATCCCCCGCGGCGACCTCGCCAGTCTTCTCACGATATTTCCCACGTCCGGACATCTCCGCCGGTCCAGGTAAGACCCACAGTCTGTCTCTGCGTTCTGTTCCTCGTGTGATGACAGGCCTCGGTAAGCAGATTCACATTAACAATCTTTCACATTTCATGCTGTTTAAAGTACAGAGACGTTTTCTGAATCCTCCCACCAGGTGCGGAAGATGGGTGTCGTAACCAAGGAGTACGAGGGAAACATGTCCCCTTTAATAATTTGTTCAGTATCACCACTATTCTTTAAAAAATTCACA
Source organism: Medauroidea extradentata (assembly GCA_003012365.1). Lineage (NCBI taxonomy): Eukaryota > Metazoa > Arthropoda > Insecta > Phasmatodea > Phasmatidae > Medauroidea > Medauroidea extradentata. Next base: position 35,494 of record PNEQ01037543.1, read on the forward strand.
ATTTTAACCAGTTATATAATTCGCATATTTAGGAAGGAAAACTGCTTAAATGCCCCCATTCTGCTCCTTGGAAACCCAAAATGTTCCAAGGGAGGGTCCCCGTACCCCCTGCTTTCTTTTGGGGAGGGGTTTTCCTCAACAACCAAATAAATTATAGTCCCCCTAAATGAGACTGTGTTACCCATGGAAGGGGGGGGGGCAGGGAGGGTAGACTGCCCCGGGCGCCATGTTAGAGAGGGTGCTGGTGGTGCCGAAAATGTTTACTTGGAAATGAAATGTAAATGAGTGTAAAAAAGATACAATATTTACCAATATTTTGAATTTTACTAGTTTCATATTTTTGTATTTTTATTAACCTTGAACACCATATAATAATGTAAATACAGTATTTAAAATTAAAATACGAACATAAAACATCGCTAATGGTATCTAAAGTACAGGTTTGAACTATTTGTACTAAAATGTTATACTGTTATATACGAGAGCGCAAAAAAATGTATGCAAAGTACGTTTATTACTGTTGGGTTGATTGGACTGATGGATAAGTGGGGGAAAGGAGGGGGAGGGCGAGTAAATCTTACCTCGGGCGAAAGAGAGCCTAGATAAGACCCTGCTCCCACCTCTGCAGTATCCCTCATATACACAAGACGAAACGACCCTGTAAGCACACCACGCGAACCTTGGGCTGAATTGGAGAAGAAAATGTTAGTGACAATATGTCGTAAAACATTATCCGTACGTGATACGTCAATACAGCACGAAGAGGATGTTCCTTCTTACCATTCACGTATATGTATCATTTTATGTATTCTAAAGTGGGTATACTTTGCACTAGCATGGGTAACTATGCACCACCAAAAATATTTGTTTCTAGGTCGTTTGGTGAAATAAAGACACATCACGATTGGGTACTAAAAAAAATTATAATTTAATACCATAGAATACAATCACTTGTCTTTCAACTATCAGCATAGAAAAAATATATTTTGGTGGTGCAAAGCTACCCATGCTGGTGTTAAGTATACCCACTTTCGGTATATTACGTCAAGTAAACATAAAGTCATGTTTTGACTGCTCGGAAATTTAGACCCACGCCCAGATTGTGCATGTTAGAACAGTTGTAAAGGATCGAGGGGTCAGACCTCTATCCTTCCACGAAGGAGTTCCGGGTTCGATTCCCGGCGGGGTTGGTCCCCGCATTTTCGCATGTGGGAATCGTGCCGGACGATGCCGCTGGTCGACGGGTTTTCTCGGGGATCTCCCGTCTCCCCCACTTTTTCATTCCGGTGCTGCTCCATACTCACCTCGTATCACCCCCACCAGCGCTGAAGACCTCGATGTTAAGCCCTGACCAAAATCTCTCACTCACTCAGAACAGTTGTAGCAAGATAAGTAAAATATCTGTGTGGCGTACGAAGTGAACTGCGCCGTGCGATGTTGCCGCATTGTGCACGGAAAATGTCATCGAACAACGTTTATATCAACATTTTTGTCATTGATTTAGCCCAGGATTCGCGTGGTGGTCTGACTATAAAGCCATTTCTGGATATCCATAAGGAGATTTTTTTAAACTTAATAAAATTTATATGCAGGATTGGTGATATTAATACGTAATGGAATGCTAGAACTTGGTCAAAAATGCAAAGTCCTTAAAATAATTCGCATAGTCGTGAACCGCCTGTATTATCACCTAACTAGAAGACATACTGTAACTTAAAAATAATTTATCTTAGTGAATATTGTTATATCTTGTGGTTTTTACACAAAAAAACGTCAAGTCAGAATTATATTGTTTTCTACAGAATAATTGCAATGTTATTAAACATGGAAATTCAGCAGATCCTAAATCTGTTAAAATAAAAAAAAAAATCGCATTGGGGTAATTTGTCGAAAATTTTGGTTTTCACGCAACGATTACATTTATTGTGATAAATCCCGAAAAATTGCTACACATTTGTACGTAAGCAGGCGCTAGATACCGCGTCTGAGGTACGGAAACAGGCAGTAGATAAGAGCTAGACTGGCTTGGGTGTCAACAACAGTGTCGCCCTTATGCACGGAGTATGAAAACGGCGTGCCGTGTTTAGGTCGTTGGCCTATTCCTATGGCACTTTAAGTGTTGAACCAAGCTTTCTGTTGTTGGAAAGTGCATAATTTACTCCAGCGCGTGCTTTTTCTATTTTCGTTTTACTATTCCAGTTGGTATTTTTGACGCGATAGCAGTCTGGAAAAGCCGTTCGTAGACATTTTGAGGTGTCCCGAAACATTGTTTATACGTATGATATCAAAAAAATAAAAATATGGAAGCACAGTTTTAAATGTGTTTTATTTTCGTATGTTTCAATATAAAACACATGTTTAGTGGTATCTCTTAGAAAAACTTTCTCCTAACACACTGTAATGCAGTTCATGCGTGAAATTTATGGGGTTCTTATCAACGAAATTTAGGGAGTATCTTAACAAATTATTTTTGTACATGTTTGCATTTTTTTGTGTATAGGTGGTTCGCCATTACGCGAACACTTAAAAACCCCTGAAGACAATTTGAATTATTGGTCAATTTTTAAATTAAACAAATAACCCCAATCAACAACCAGCGTGTATGTACTGCACCTCATAATAAATGCGTCATAGCTCAATGTTGAAGTAATTTTTAAATTTCTGTTTTAAACAGTGCAATCATATAAATGAACGGCCGGCCCCCGTAACGTGGTCGATAACATGTCTACGGTGCGAGAGGTCCGGGTCCGAATCCCAGCACGGGCATACATGTTTGTGTCGTTTTATTAAATTTAAACAGTTTGTAAGCCGTTCCTTAACAGTCCCAATGGCACAAAACCAGGAAACTTAAATTAACTTTCTACACTAAATAAATATAAATTTGCGGAGGCCACGCTGTAGAAATATTTCTGGAAAGAATTCTGTAAAGTTAAACGAATGCCCCTCTCTTCCTGTTTTATGTATGAGTGATAGAGAGTTCTGAAAATCCAGTTTTAATTTTTTACAAATATTTCAATGGGACGTCAAAACATGTTCATTATAGGTGAGCCGAAAGTACAAAATTTAAAAAATATGTTAGAACTCGGACTGCAATTGTAGAAGAGATATGTGTGGCAGTTCATATATTTGACAGCAGACAAAAAAATAATTTCCCGTCATCACGCGAATATCGCCGCTTCTTCACTTGCACGAATAATCACAACCGCAACGCAGTCGTTTTCATCAGAGCTTTCACTACGCGTGAGTCGTTGTCCGTGTTGTCTCTAACTTAAATAATCAAATTTCGAAATTTTCGGAAACCAGTTGTACTGAATCGACAAATAATATCAATAGTAATACTAAATAATAATAATCAATAATGATATTTATGGTTATGTCTGTAGTTAGGAAAACTTTTAACATTCGTTTAACTCTGACATGCCATCCAATATTCTATGTTGTGTTTAGTAACCGTGTTTTTTCCCTATGTGTGAAGTACGCAAAGTTATAGTCAATAAATACTTACTTAATTTCATTCATTATTGTTAGGGACCTGAAAAACTCACGTCTTCTTTTACGCACACGATATAATTCCAGCAACTGTAAAATCGTGTCATTTTCGCAGTTGGCCCTTGACTTATTAATAAGACCCGGTAGTTTTCGCGAAAAGATTTTTACCCCACTTTGTTTCAATGTCTTACGTGTACACCTGCAGCTCAACTTCATGATTGCTGGCAGAGTGTTTTTGTGTAGAGTTATTATTCATTTGACTGTGCCAAACAGTGCATAGATAACTGTGACACGACACGTCTGTGATTTGCGGGTTTAACCTCCAGACGTTCAATGCTAAGGCATCCAATCATACGCACTGACTACAAATCAGAGATGCAGGTGCGTACGTAAGGCACTGAAACAAAGTGCTGCAAAAATATTTTCGCAAAAACTACCGGGCCCTACTTATTAGACATCCCCAGGGAAGTCTCTGAGCCAATAATATACATATATTTAAAGGCTATGAGCTATCATTAATTTTTTCAAACAATAATGCAAGTAACTCGAATATTTTAAAACCAAATGCTTCGAAAAAAATTTCAGACTATGTACAGTCATACGATATATAATTTTGCAGGAGCATTTTTTTACTAACGTACCATTGGATAGAATTAAAAATTAATTTGTTTCATTTTGGCTTATTTAGACAACAAAATATCTGATATTTCAGGGGGGAAAATCTAAAAATCCGTTTGGTGTATTGCAACAGAAAAATTCCGTGAGAATTTATTGGTTTGTGGACGTACGCCATTGCTCATGTTTTTGATGATCAAACCTGTGTTGGATGACGAATAACGAAAAGCGAACAGGGTTTTACTTGTGTTGTGTTGTCTATTGTCTTGCGTTTGTTGTCAACTGTTCACTGTTTTTTGTCTATTTCCATATTTTTTTCATATTGGGAATATGGTTCTGTATTTGTGTCTGTCTTCTGTGTCTGGGTGTTGTCACGATATTCGACTGAATTATATCTCCAGAATTCTTTGTTGTCTATAATAATAAACAAAAAAAAAACCTGACAAATCCTTCGGGATTGCTTATATTCTATTTTTGTGTGTGTTTGATATATATATATATATATATATATATATATATATATATATATATATATATATGTTTCTTGTTCGTTTTTCGTTATACTCATTCAACACAGGTTTGATCAGCAGAAACATGAGCAATGGCGTACGTCCACAAACCAATAAATTCTAATTGTAAACACCCATTGCAACAAATATTTAAAAATCTCAGAAAATTTCAGATACAAGCATAGATATATAACTGTTAAAACTGTAAGAATGAATTTTTGATATAGCCCTATGTATTAATTTGGGTTCGAAACTATAGAGCGAGGCCGTAACGTGCCACATACCACTGTGTCAGCGAGCAGCTAATAAACAGATGTTGTTTGCTTGAATGCATAGTAATTCTTGGAGACTAGCCTACATGTCAGTGAACCCGTAAGTGTTTCCAGTCACTAATTACAGCGAGTCTAATATATGTGTTGATACTACGGGGTCGAAATATCAAACTAATAGAGCAGTCTACCTGCGCGATAGAGGTTCAGAAGTGAAGGAGCAATAAGGGCGAAGTTAAAGCTCGCATCACATATCGCATCGTCACAACGAGTCAAGCGCTGATCTAGCGTGGCAATTTCCTGCCTATACATTTTTACTATTTGAATTTAAGCGTTCATAATACAATTTTATTTTTCCGGTGCAAAGTCTGTAGCTTAGTACAGTGCACGCTTCTATCTGAGTTTCACTTTATATTAGTACATTTTTAAATACGGTAGTCCGATTTTTTTTCTTTTTTAACTATGGGCTTAGCAACAGCGTTTTTAATGAGCATTGTGGCTAACAATGGCATTCTGATCTTGTCTCCGAAGTGTGTTTTATTTTCGTATATCGGCCGGTACAAGAACTCATTTACGAACACGCTGCAACGCATTAGAAGAGCGTGGTAGTCGGCGCCACAAAAAAAGCTACTCTTCATGGTTACACAATAATTAAGAGTCTTAAAATATAATTACATGAACGAAAAATTAACGCATTGTCTTAGAGCACTGAACTTGGATCAATTAAATCTCTGTCACTAATTTTTATCGATTGTTAACAACGTGTTTTTGATGGTGACAAACGAGCTTGTGTAAAATTATACTCAGAATAGTATCATCCCGTTGGACACTAAATACTTAATAAGCAATATAAAATAAGATTTTTTTTTAGACGTAGATTCCAAAAAATACAGTTTATCTTACATAAATCGTTTTCCTGACTTCACATAAGTTGGGATAGGAAAATTCCGCGAATTAAATGACCTGCGTGTCAGAATCAACTTTTCTATGCATACTCAAGCCCCGACCAACAGCTGCTACTCAGTGTAACAACAGCCAATGAACGAATAGACGGACCTCGAGTATGCGTAGCACAATGAATTCCAGCATGTAGGTCATTGAATTCGCGAAATTTTCCTGTCTCTTCACATAGGAAGAAACCGGACGTTTTTGGAAAAGATTTTTTTGCCGTAGGCCTACTTTATTTCGTTATCTTACGTGCATACCTATAGCTCTGATTAGTGGTCAGTGATTGGACGTTAACATCCATCGCGTTTTGGTTATATTCGCACATCACAAGCGTATGGTGTCCAGTGTGCGAATTAAGGTTTTTTTCTAGGGATGGGGTGAATTAGTAGATCTATATCCGGCAAAAAAAAAGCGGGGGATCCAGGAGTCCCTAATAAATTTGGTTTTCAAGATGCAAAGTGGTGCTATTTAAGCGTTTTTCGTACCTAAATACAACATGTATTGCTATCAGAAAATGCAATTCTCATTCAGAGAAAATAATTTTTTAGTGTGAAGGATTTTACAAAGACAAATTCATCAAATCTGAAGTCTTACTTTATGTAATATATTTACATAGCTATGTTTCAAGAATAATATATTTAAATAATTTAATACATTTCAGGGGGGGAATCACTTTACTGACAGTGTAAGAACTTCCACGATATGAGCCAGGGAAAAAGAGTTATGAGAGAGGGAATTCATTGACATCCCCCCTCTACCAGTTGATTCGCACACTGGTGGTTTCCCTGTTAACCTTATTGTCATTGGTACAGTCCAATAAGCGACGCCGCTGCACAAAGACTAACTACCAGTAACCACAGAGATCTGCAAATTTTCACGTAAGGCACTGAAGCAAACTGGAGCAACAATCTTTTCGCGAAATCTTCCAGTCCTTACACATAAAGCTTGTAACCAACCAACTTACACATTTCGCTCAGGTACATACATAAACACATACATAGCATTTGAATTTAGTCTCTCACCAAATAATAACCGGAGACCGGAAAAATTCGCGAGTTCACTTACCTGTAGGCTAGCCTCCAAGAATCTTTGTGTACTAAAGCCGACCGGAGCTGATCATTAGCTGATCGCTGACACAGCATTAGTTTTGTATTAGTGGTTCAAATACTTGCAGGAGGTGTCAAATACAGCCAAGGCCAATTGCGAAAGTGACACGAACATACAGTTGTTGCAATTCTAGCTTGTGCCCAAAACAAAACGCGAATTTTTCAGGTATCTAATAAAAACTTGAATTTCGCATGCCCCTTATCATACAACACCGTGCATTGCTGTTTCCACAGACGTGTTACTTAACCATTACGATGAAAGGTTTATGAAGTGATGATCTCGTGTAGATGTGCAACACGAATATTTCGACGTATGGCATTGGCTTACGAAATATTTCTCAATCAATACACAGACTGGTGCGCGTACGTTCTCCTTTTAAAGATACGCTCGCACGGGATGATTAACATGGAATGCGTGACGTAGTTCGCTCGCCTGTCAGCCGCCCGAGTGGGCAACACAGCGGAGGAAAGTTTTGACGGCCGCTGACAGGCTGCCCGGCTGAATGAATGCTGACAGCTCATTCGACTGACGTTCACCGCTTCAGCCATAAGTCTTTCGGAACTTAACACGCGATGGGGCTGGAGAAAGGAAAAATGTTTTCTGCTTTTCCTCCCAACCAATGTCTGGGCGTATTTCGCGCGACCGAAACCAAGAAGAGCGAAGATCGAAGGGCGACAAAGGGTGTGTTCCTCTTGCTCCTGAGTTTTGTAGCAAGTAATAGGCCAAATGGAAGTCCATCAGAAGGTCCACTCGGCGAGCTCATTAACTGAACTCAAATTGAACGCTTGTCAGTTGAAATTAGAACGCCTGCATTTAAAGTGAAGAAATTCTGGTCAGCACTTAAGAGGAGTCCTCGACTGGCGCATGGAGTGCGTTGCAGTGTGTCACGCGCATACATTTTTACGCGAAACCGCTTAAGTTATTCATATTATGTTTGCCTACGAAAAGAACACACACTAGAAACCATGCTTCTGTTTTTTTTTCAAAAATGCAGCACGCTTGTTAGAAACATGATATTCGGGCCTCTCAAAATGGCTAAAAACGGGTTTTTAGACTGTTGTAACTCCGAAAATATTACCTGAATTCGTAAAGTGCAAAACGAGAAGCATGGGTTGGTCTTTACTTCATACTATTCCAAAATAAAATATTGGGGCCACCGCTTAAAGTCCCATAGTAAAAAGACTACAACGGAAACCTTGCACGCCAGTTTAACGCGCTGCGAATAGAGGCGATATGCTTCTCGTCAAGCGTGGTACACTGGCTCTTATCGCTACGCTGTTACCACGCGTCAAAGGTGGAAATTTGACACCGCGAAGGACTCCTCTTAACATCCAGATTTTTAGAGCTGGTGAAGGGTGACATGATGTTAGTACGGAGCAGCGTCGGAATGGAAAGGCGGGGGAAATGGGAAATCCCCGAGAAAACCTGCCGACCAGTGATAGTTCGGAACGACTCCTACATGCCAAAAACCTGGGCACCGACCTCGCCGAGAACAGAACCCTGATAATCTTGGCGGGAGGCCACTGCGTCAACATTGGCCCCAGATGTTATATGTGGATATGGTCTAGATAGTGTAAGGACGACCTGGAAGTACGTTTTTTTTTTTTTACAGGAATTAACTTCAAATGTTTTAAACATGGTTGGTTTCGCTAGATATTCATTTTACTCTATACCGTAGGACTATATGTTATATTCAGTTTAATGTTATCAAATAGTTATTTCTTAAAAACAGTTTCTTACGTATTTAGAAATTGTAACATTATAATGTAATTATTTTTAGAGTACATGAGAAAGCATTTTCTCATAGTTTAAATGCAGACGAATCCGCGGTTGGCACAGTGGCTGAAGCACTCGCCTTCCAAAAAGGCGAAACTGGTTCGATTCCTGATGGGGTCAGTCCTGGGTTTCCGTATGTGGGAATCGTGCAGGGAAATTTTGCTGATTGGTGAGTTTTCTCGAGGATGTCCAGTTTTTCCTGGCCTGCTCCATACTCACATCATATCACCGTTCACCAGCGCTAAATACCCGGATGTTAAGGGCTGACCAAAATCTCTTCACTTTCACATAGCATCAATATTATAATTTAATGGCTGGTTCATACAATTTATGTGCAATATTTCTGTCGTCTGGTTTTACCGAGACTGTCTGACCTACTGAACGCCAGTAGATTAATCTGGAAGTGACGCTTCGTTTGGCCGCAATTTCCGTTACTGGCGAGTGGTCTCAGCATGTAAAGGAACGCTTACCAGTAAGTTCAGCTGCTGTTAGCAGCAAATGGAACGCAGCCACAATATGCACATCGTGCAAGTCACTGATCTGGTGTGCAGTCTTCTCGCTGACAACTCGCCTCTATGAGACAATCAATGGTGACCATATAATACCATGACCACGGCCGTAGAAGAACAGGTCTGGACACTCGCCTGGATATTTGACCCCCTTGTTGTTTGGCTGCAGTTCACCAAGTTACCGAGAATATCGTGTTTTATTGGCGCTGATGTTAGGGCGGTCGGACTAAACTCCTCCCACTTCCTTTCCGCTAAGTTAAACAATTTATCAAAACGTATTTGTTGTCAATTTATGAAATACTTTCTTCGTTCACAAATTTAAGAAAAGGCTCCAGCAATCTCTATTTACTTTATAAATTTAACAATGGAAAAAAGTGGACGGAGTTTTAGTCCGACCGCCCGGAAAACAGCGCCAAAAAGTACAACATTCTCGGTAACTTGACGAACTACAGCCAAACAACAAGGGGGTCAAGCAAAATACATTGGTAGATAGGCGAGTGTCCAGACCTGTTCTTCTACGGCCGTGACCATGACGTAATATTAGCGATGACGGTGTATTGAACACGCCTAGATTTTTCACCAAAATTTTCGTACCTAAACGTGATCACAATAACACCAATTTTAGCCATTTTCGGCAGCGTAAATAAAAGCTTTGGAGACACGTGAAGGCCCAGAAAAGGGTATATACGTGTGTAACGTTCTTCGAATGCTACTTTTAAGCAGACAGATAACTTACCCATCCTGAATAGTTTTCGAATGGCCTTGTAACGGCCGAAGCTATGCACACCGTTTAGCTGCCTGAGCAGGGGGCAACCTTAAGGCTCGGTTTCAGTCGCCATATTGAAATTTATTATTCTTCGCTTTTTTTCAGTTCTAAGAAGAAAATTTTGAAATATGCGATTATACCTCGAATTATATTTTACACTTCGCTACAGTGCAGTTCTTGCGATATAGCTGTCAACTTATAATTACACCGCAATGTGTGAGACAAATTTTTTTAAATTCATAATTTTCCCGACATATCATTTCCTAACTATACAGTACTAACTCAACTGCCTTGCTTGTACTGTAGCACAAAGTAGATAGAATTTGCGGTATAGTCACCGATTTCACATTTTTCTTCGCAGAATTCCAAAAATGCGAAAAATAATAAATATCAATAAGGCGACTGAAACCGAGCCTTAAGAGCCCTACATAGCTAGCGCATGAACACTGCTGCAACGTGTAACGAGAAATATTTTTTTTTAAGATATAACACCAAACATATGGTCGTTATCTTTATCTTCGAAAAGAAAACACGTCTAAAACTATACTCTCTAATTTTGTTTTGTAGATATCATACTTAGAACTATGGTTTCAGGACACCTCAAAGAGGCTAGAAAGTGTTTCTCCATAGACTGCTGTTCATGAAAAATTCCAACCGGAATCGTAAAACAATTATAGAGAAGCACGCCGTTTCTGTAAATAAAATGGTAGGGTTACCGCTCAAAGTCCGATAGGATCAAGACAACAACCAAAACACCGCACGCCGTTTTCACACCCCGCGCGTTAAGGCGATACGTTTGTTGAAGCACGAACCAATCTTAGCTCCTCTTGTCGCTTGCCTGTTTCCGTACATCAAACGCTGCATCTAACACCTGCTGTACACTGTAAAAATATTTCTCCGTCGATTTACGGAATTTCCGGTAAAAATTTCTCCGCATACCTACGTGAATTTACGGAAACTTAGTTCTTAACCCAACAGAAGTTTCCATAACACAGTTTCGCCTCACGGAACTGAGCCATATTTACATGTCTATAATGCTACAATTACATTTGCAGATTTGCCGGTGTTGTTATTAAAATATATCCGCAATATTTACAGCTCTCTGACCCATAAATTTTAAATTTTTTCTGTTCAAGTGTCCGCAGCAGACTTACGGACTTATTACGTATGGTTCCGTAGTGTATATTTACAATAGACATTTCCGTATTTTACTTTTACATACACTATTTCCGTTTATTAACGATACATTTTCGTTAAAAATTTTTAACGGTGTACATGAGAGTATTCAAAGTGGTACCGAATGCCAGTGAAATTTTTAGTATGTTACTAAGGGGTACTAAACAATAGTTGCTAAAAACTGCCACAAACATTTGGTGGCAATGTTAAAACTAATTTTCGTTGTTCTACCGAGAAGTGCTGGTAAAAATTCCTACCGGAAGTGTCTGTTAGTTTACGGAAGGCAACTAGCTCGACTTATAGAAACTCGCATATTTATGTGTCTTCTTTAGGATGCAGTCACATTATTGCGTTCGGTTATTTATTTAGTATCTTCTCGCAGTTTTACATAAGTTTAATTAGTGAAACATAATTATGTATACCTGTGTTACAAAATAATGTTTCCGTTAATTAAACAGGCGTTTCCGCAAAATTGCCCGTAAATTCACGGACATTTTTAACAGTGTATAGTACACTTAATGGGAGTGGAAGATCTAATGAACAAATGGATTCACGTTTTTCACGGTACTTTAAGTAGTTTTTGTGACAGTCCACTCAAAGAATAAAATAAGAAAAAATTTTTATTGCGTTTTAAGAACTAACGCGCATTTAAAAAAAAAATCTTTTTTTACACTAATACTATAGTTTTAACGAATGACGAAAATGTACATTTTAGTGTAAATAAAAAACCAGAAATTTACTTGGACTCAGAAGTATTTACATCACTGTGAATAACTGAAGGATGGAGATTCAAAGATACTTGTTGGTTGGACAGTCAAAAATTATAGATAATGATTCGTCTTTGTAATATTGTCGCTGTTCCAAATTTAATGTTGTCAGTATCTATAAGGCAACTCTTAAAAACACTTTCTGTGTCTTGACTAATTTTTACGAACAAAAAATGGTCAACTATGAACCATTGCAATTAATGTTTACGGCGATGAAAATTTTTAATTAAAGTACACAGTAATTGTAATTGTGTGCTCCGTTAAAATTGTTATGTTGTAATTATGTACATTTAACTTGGTTGTTTTTTAAAGCAAGCCCTTTGAAAGTTGTTTATTTACTTAAAATAACTTTTATGCTATGAAACAAAGTGTAACAACAACTAATTTCTAACCCCGAATATATAAGTCTAATTTTTATTTATTAAATAAAATATTTCATTGCTGCAAGGTAAAAAATGTCGAAGGATGCTTTTATTTCCTTCAATGAAAACTTTTTCGCTGTTAACTGACGTAGATGAAAGCTTTTAATACGATATTACAAAGATGTGTACTATTGACTGTTGTCTTTTTTGTCTAGTAGAATAATTAATTGTTATGAAGAATGGTTCGTAAATTTGTTATTTCTTAGATACTGCCCCAACTCATGAAAGTTACATACCAATGTTTCATTAGTGACTAAACAGTTTCATTGTAGGCCTAATTGATACGCGAGAAATTGGTTTCCGTTTACTCACGTAGAGTTTTCTTGGTTAATTTGACTGACTTGTATTTCAGAGCAATTTGTTAGAGCAATCTTATTCCCTATATGTATTATATTTGAGATGGCTAAGGATTTTTAAAACGATTTTTTTAGGAATAAAGTTGTTAAATCAAATACATCAGATACTAAACTTTGAATATGTAAAAGCAAATTTACTAAAAATTAGAATATTCAAACTTGTATCACACATTAAAAAAGTGCCTGTTTAACATGAAAATTTCGACTTCCACTACAAGGCAGGAACAGCGTGCGGCCATCCTTACATAATAACAGACTAAAACATGAAGCAGCGAAATGAACAGGAGAGTGGCGGTTTTTCCGTGTAGTATTCAACAAAATTCCAAAGTGAAATACACTTTGGTCAAACATCCAACGTTACAGCAGTCAGCGGTTGAACTCGTAATATCCCGATCGAATAGTTACTACGACTGAATAGGTAGGCAGGTTCGGTGCGAGAGGGGGATATAAGGTAACAAGTTTTTAATAGTAATTAAATGCAGTGATTAAAAGCTTTAAAAACGCACAAGGAAAAATACCGTTGGCTGTACGAGATTTCGGCTTAGGATGCGGCGCTATTAATCTTTCATGATGCTGTTTTTTTTTTTTTCACAGGGATCGCGAACCGGTCCTGTCGACAGCATGATCTCGGGAGGAGGGTGGGGAGGGGTTGAGGCGAGTAACCTGCGAAATACGCTACGTGAAGTTACCTAGTTTCAGCGCAGGTTTGTTTAAAAGAATCTTGCGATGTGATGCCGGAATTACGACGGCGCGACGAAAAATAAAGAAAAAAGATGTTCGCCAATCAGCTCCTATGTTTCACAACAAAAAGGGCACGACACTATATCAATTCCGAATATAAATTATATCCATTATATAGTATTGTTGATGGAATTTAATTCGGCGCCCAAATGTTGGTGACAAGGGTGAGTTTGTACTAATAACGTTTATTAATTTTAAGAGAGGTTTTTGCTGGTTATCATAAGTAAATCACGAAATATTTATGCAAATATGTAACTGTGTCTTTATTTCCACATTTCGGAATGCTAGGTGGTATTTACAAATAAAATACAAATAAACGGAGAAAAACTGAAATACTGTAAACATCTGTGGTTGTCGTATGTTAGTATGTAGTGTCAACAAAGTATTTAAATATAATACTTTTTTTTTTGTATTGTCGTGTTACAACCAAACTAGTGATTGTAGTAATGAGAATTTTAAGTGTAGCACCGCACCCTTCGTGCCGCTCCTGTCACGAAGTTGTGATTCCAGCATGAGTGAATGATTTTGAGTAATCTCGTGGACGTTCGTTACTGCCAGTGGCAAAGCGAGGATGTGCTCCCAAATGAATCTGTGATGACACTGAAATACAAGTATTGTATTTACCATATTTCTGATAAACTGGGGGGGGGGGGCACGGTTCAGTGACCACCGCACTAGCCTCCCGACAAAGGGTTCGATTCCTGGCGGGGTTCACATAAATAAAAAGAAATATAGGAAGCTTTCCCTGCAAAATTATTTTGTAGTTTGTTGCCACAATAGTTTAGTGGTGATAGCACAAAATGTGTTGTGGTGATCACAAAATATATTTTTTTCAGGGTGAATACCTACAAAGTATTTTGTAGCTGCCAAAAAGTATTTTTCTCCGTGTTGGATCCCTGATTTTCGCACGAGGAAATTATGCCGGACGATAGGTTCCACTGGTCGGCAGGGTCATCTTGTTTATCCTCCGATACCTTCGCCCCTCTCCCTTGCACAGTCTCATTCCATGTCTTCGTTCTGGATAATCATGCTGCCTAATTGCGACCAGTAATAAGCGATAATTATGTTTGCTTATTACGTTAAATTAGTGACATCGATCCGAATAGTTCCAACAACTATACTTGACTGTTGTAAGTTATCTATTTTGACAGAAGTATGGTATCTACCAGGAATACTTGTCTTTCAGAGTATCAATTAATATAAAGAATTGTGAGTTGTCTGTGAAGCCATGAGGTTTGTGGGTCTAGAAACTTACGCATTATAAGCACACCTGAGATAAAATGGAGACGAAAAGGTACATATTAAAATCACTACATATCGTGTATCGGCCAAACTATTGATTTTAGACATATAGTTTACTGAAGAAGAAATAGTCTTACGTAAAAAAAATACATTATTAGGTTGGGTTAGTTTAGGTTAGGTTTAGTTATGTTTTTAAGTTATTTTATGTTAGTTAGATTAGATTAGTTTAGGTTAGGTAACCCTACTTGACCTAACCTAACATTATTTTAGGTAATGATCGTATACCTAACCTATGTCTAAACTAACCTAACGAAATTTTTTTACGTAAAACTACTTCTATTGTATCGAAAAGTCCTGCATAAAATTTTTGTTAGGTTAGTTTAGATTAGGTTAGTTTAGATCAAGTTAGTTTAGGTTAGGTAACCTAACATGACCTATAATGTAAGGTTAGGTTACCTAACCTAAACTAACCTAATCTAACTTAACCTAACCTAACTTATACTGACCTAAATAACGTAACCTAATTTAAACTAACCTAGACTAACCTAACCCAGCAAAATTTTTTTTTTATGTATGACTGCTTATTACATCTTTAGAAACATTTTCATCAGTAAACTTAATGTCTAAATGCAATAGTTTAGCCCAGGATTCGCGTGATGTGCATATTCTACCATTATTGCTAATCAGTTTATATTTACTCTAGATTAAGTAGCGCGCAATGGAGGAGGAACGAACTCTCCAGTTACATGCCTTCAGTACACTCAGTTTCATATAACTACAGTACAGTTGGACAGTTGTGAGGGTGCATAACTGTTTATATGGTGTAATTTCAGTCAAAAGGCACGACAAAATTTAGTGATCATACGGCTGAACGGATACCTTAGGTTTATTTAAGTTGGAAATAATCGTAATTTTTCGTATGTATGAAATTGTGTTAGTTTTGAAGAAGTTAAAAAGGAGTACATTTTCCTCTCAGAAAAAAGTTTAGCCCTTCTATTTTTCCCATAGTCTAATGCATATGAAAGTCAATATTTACACGTATTTGTTCTTATAACCCCCACAAACCAGTAAACATATTGATATTAAAAAATTCATACTGAAATTACATGCCATGAACTATTGATTTACATGTTCTGAAATTCATTATAAAATAAGTGTGTGTTAAAAAAAACAGAAGTTTTGAATTTTTTGCCTCTTTTGTCGATGTTTAAATTAAAAAAATATTTGGTAATTGGTATCAAAGCATGTCAATCAGTGGTCTGTGATATGTGGTTTTAGTGTGAATTTTTTTTTTCGTTTCATTACGTTCGTTGGTTTTGGCCTATAAAGACAGAAAACATGCATATTTTTACTTTGAAATGCTATTATTGGCAAACTGGAAGAGATAATTTTTTTTTCAGGAAGCTATTTTTCCATGTAAAGTTTACAAAACTAATACTCTTTCATTCAAATATAAAATTACTATTTTTCCTCACTTGGGCGCCCTTAAGAATGGGAAATAACGATTGGCATTGCACCAAAACAGAGTATAACAGTAAAATACTCCCACTGGTTGATTCGTGTCATGTCAACGGCCCGTGTAGTGTACAAAGGATATAACATAGTTTCTTCGGAAATACGATCACGCTTCGTCGATGGCCATTGTGGGACTAAAACGAGGCCAAGGCAATAGGTAGGGCCCGGTAGTTTTCACGAAAAGATTTTTGCAGCACTTTGTTTCAGTGCCTTACGTGCGCACCTGCATCTCTTATCTGCTATGTGGCCAGTGATTGGATGCCGTAACACCCAGCGTGTGGAGGTTAAACCCGCAAATCACAGACGTGATGTGTCGCAGTTATCCGTGTACTGATTGGCACAGTCAAATGAGTAATAACTCTGAACAAAAACACTTTGTCAATAATCATGAAGTTGAGGTGCAGGTGTGCAGGTAAGACACTGAAACAAAGTGGGGCAAAAATCTTTTCGCGAAAATTACCGTGCCTTAGCAATAGGTAGAGACTGTGGAAAATTCGCAAGAATCTCTCATGCCACCGTATTTTGCAAAACAGTGTAGCGGGGTGCACCTTCATGATTGGAGCACGGTTGTGTAGTTGCTCTAAAACGGCGGACCGCAGACATTCAGAAGTGCAACAAACTCTTGGCTGGCAAAGTCAAATGGGGACACACCAGTAACGGAAGAAGAACGTCAGAATTGGACATGTTACATTGAAACGTAGCAAACAGTCAACGTTTCCCACGATAAAGCAGTCTGCAAAAATCAACGCCCAAAACTTCGTGGTAGACAAAATAATATGGCAACTGCTGAGTATCTCATTGTGAAAACGGTTCGGCGGGAACCTTGCACGCTGATTCTGCGCTTGGCTTGTGAAAGCGATGCGGCATTTGATGCGCGCTTATTAATATGGTGTAGTACATAATTCAACGCTAAAAGCATTAATCTATAACTGTAGGTTTCTTGTAACCAATTTGCAAAAATTAAGCAATAGCAATCCTAGACAATAGTATAAGTCAACGTTTTAAACACAATCGTTTCCAGTGTTACGAACTTCTGAGGCACTATCTCTGACGCCGGGACCTCGTGCATTTAACTGCGGCGCCAGAGATGACGCGTAACGAATTAGTAATTCTGGATAAATATTTACTCATAAAGTTGGTAAATACCATTATATAGGATTGTCATTGAGTATTTTATCCAAATTAGCTTCGAAAAAAGCGTAGAAATCAATTGATGTTTTCAGCGTTTATTTATCTACCATGCACTCTTGAGGGTGTTCAAATGCGATAAAATCATAATTTAATGGTTTAATGAAATATTGTTCGATTTGTAGACGATACTCGTAAGTACATTTTACTCTTACAAAACAATTTAAGCGATAATAGTTTTCTCATAACGGGGTGTCAAAGTTAAAATTTGCTTGTTACATTGCCATGCAAATAGTGAAAACCAACTGACCTACTTAAACTAAATAATTCACAGTCAGATTACATCTCATGAGCTATGCAATAAAACATTTAATAAAAACCACAACGTAATAGTTTGAATTTTAAAAAAATCGCAAATTTACTGAAAAAGTTACAAATTGAGCAATTTTTTAAAAGTACAAAAACAGTTCGCGGAATTTTTTCAAATGTTTTATCACGCAGCCCATAGTATGACATTTCACTGTGAATTATTTCACGTACGTAATGTTATTCACTATTTGCAAGGCAGCAGAACATGCCAATTTTACTATGACGCACCGTTATGAGAAAACTACGCCAGCTAAATTGTTTCGTAAGAGGAAACTGCACTCACAAGTATCGTCTGCTAAACTAACAACATTTCCTATAAATATAAAATTATGATTTTGTCGCACTTGAACACCCTGAAAGGCCGCCCTTATATCTCCGTAACTTCTGAGTCTCTAACGCGCAGGTAGGCGACGCACTTAAGGCCGTGACCAGTTCCACCCCCCTTAACACTCGTGTACCTCAAGCAAGACAGTTAAGCTCTAGCGGGAACTTAAATCAACTAATAGATAAAATAAAGTACTGAAGTTTTCTCAGTCAGGTTGAAACTAATAGAGCAATTCTCTCGACTGTACTACCTTCGGGAGGACCCGGTTCTTAGTTCCGGCTCCAGCCATTCTGATTTAGGATTTCGATGACGTCCCGAAATCGCTCCGGGCGAACACTGAAATAGTTCCATAATATTTGCCACGGCCGATTCCTCTCCTAGTTCCTGCCCTTGTGCAGAATTGTGCGTAGCTTTCTGCAACGACTAGGGTTTTTTTTTGTGAAAAGAAATGCGAAGAAATTTGTATCAGTGCTTCATATAATTACAGTTATGCTTAGGTACCCCTATTTTTCGCGAAAAGAATTTTTTCCCAGTTTGTGTCAGCACCTTATGTGCACATCTTCAGTTCTGCTTCATGGTTATTGGCAGTGTGTCTATGGCTATCATTTGACTGAGCCAATCACAATAACGTTCCTGCAACACCACACGTCTGTGATTTGCCGATAGAATCCCAAGTCTCGTAAAAGTTAAAATATCCTATCACTGACCACGGAGCAGAACTGCAGGTGTGCACACAAGGCACTGAAACAAAGTGGAGCAAAATTCTTTTCGCGAAGAACAGTGGTCCCTAGATGCTTCCTATGGTTATCGACAGTATTAATCCAGAGGCGTCGCTGCTTCGACTGGGCCAATCAGAACCGGGTTACTGGTCCACATTGTACGTCTGTGATATACGGATGGAACCCCGAGACGATGAGAGTCAAAAACATCCAATTACTGCCCACGAAGCAGAACTGCAGATGTACATACAAGGCTTCGAAAATAATTGATAGAAAAATATTTTCACCAAAATTCACTGTCTCAAGTAACGACCTAGCTGACGTGAGGAAAAGCGCAATGAATTAAAATTAAAAAAGCGAACATCCAACGCAAGTCATGAAGGAAGTGAAGATACCTCGGCGGCCTCGAGGAGTCATCCAGACAACCGCGCGCGCTACGCACGTAAACCGACGGCGTGATTATCAATTTCACGCCACGGCCAGAACTACCCTCCCCCTACTCCCCCACCGCCGTGACTCCAGGGTTCTAATTAACTCCCATTTTAATTGCGTCTCCACCCACCCCGCCGCTTCATCCACGATTAGCGCGAGTCTGTCCGGCAACCATCTCCTCGCGTTACGCGCGCCGGACACCCATGGACCAGGGGGTCCGCTTACGTCTTCATGCGTCTTGTCAGCGATGAATATTCATACGAAGCACGGTTTGCCGTTCAATTATCCACACGCTCCCGTAGGCTGCCTGCACATCGGCCCAACACACGTCGACATATCGTCGGTGAAGATTCAGCATCTCGTACGTCACCACTGAAAGAGACGTATTCTTGTAGGTATATGTAGTTACATTAGATGTCCTCGCCTTTCATTCTGAGAACATCCACTCTTTGCGGCAAAAGCTCGGCCACAAAAGCGACACGATAACGCCATTTGGCAGCAAATAAATCAAACACAAAATGATACGCCTTTTTGTCCAGGAAATCTCGTAGTCAGCGGGCTCGAGAACATCAATCAATTAAATCACTCTGCTTTCCTGGACGGAGGCTGTTGCCTGATTTTGGCTGTACCTTTTACCATAAAAGGAACGTTGCCCGGAGGTCACCACTAGGAGGCACCAGGTCAGATTTCATGCACCACCACGGTAAAGTAAGCACTTTTGATGACTTTCTTGTCTAGAAATATATGTAAAAATATTATTTATGGTTACCTCAAATATTAACTTTTTAGCAAGGTGTTATATATACACTTCGAATGTTAATTGAAGGGTATGGGGAAAGACAACGGCAATTCACGGATTTTTAAGTGTTTGAGTGTTTGAGTTTTATGCAGGAACATAACGGTTTATCTTATTCTGCATATTTCGATATAAGAAATTATGTAACATGACCACAAATGGCAGCACAGTGCACTGATGATTTTAATGTAGGCAACGAATTTGTAGTTTATTACATCAATGAAATAGTCATATATATTATTTTTATTGTTGTGTGGTTGCTTACTTGTCATTGGTTGTTTACTGTAATACTAAAAACATATTTCGTGGACAATGACGATTTCAATTAAATTCGTTTGCCAGTTTGTACCTTATTTTTAAAGAAAGTATTTTTCAAGCAACAGTCATAACTTGAAAATTCTTGTTTACCAAATTAAGTTATCTCGTATTTTTAAATCTTTAGTAATATACTTCATTTCACATAAGTTTGGATAAATTTGACAGCAACTTACGGGCAATAATTTTCAGTATTTTGTGATTTGTTGCACAATGCAAAACATTTTTTAGCTCTAAAATGAACCTGAAATATCCATTTCAGCATTTGTACTGCAAAGTTTGTCTTGTGTAGTGACACAAATAACTAAATACTACAAATTAGTGCCCATAAGTTGCTGTCAGATTTATCCAAACTTAAATGACCTTCTTTTACATTAAACCTGTTATATTATTTTGAAAAAAGAAGTTGTTACTTTGAAAAGTTTGTACTAGATCATATGTTATTAGAAAAGTGATTAATTTTCCTTACTTTTGTCTTGATTTATATAAAATTGATTCGTTTTTGTTAAAGCAATTTATTTTCTAGAAATATATAAAGGTACATTTGTAAACTAAAATGTCATCAGTTTGCCAATGTGGATATGCTTAATTTATTTATAACTTTATGATGTATTATTACCGTGGTTAAATGTAAGAAAAGGCGTACGCCTTAATTTCACCATGTAAAACCTAACACGTAATTAAAAATAAATTAAAATAAATAACTCAGTTGTGGTACATTGTGGATATAATTATCTTTCCCCATGCCCTTCAATTTTGGCAGCATTGTTTGCAGTGGAAAGTGGCTAAACACTATAAATAATCTCTAAAGAAAACAGCAACTAAGGCTTCAAAAGTTGTCACTTTATCTCCATAGATTAAGTATGCTTTATCCAGAACGACCTATACTATATGTGTATTAAAAAAGGAACACCAGTCAAGTTTAGTTGTCGGTAATATCTAGATTGTTCTCATAACAATCTGATCTGATGAAGTAACAATATGATCTGTATAATAAATATGATATTCGCTCCTTCCTTCCATGCATACGGTTTGTACACTTTGGAGTACGTTAATCTGAAAATGTTGTTTTTAACAAGCAGGAGCGCTTTTAAACATTTTATTTAATGTACTGCACATGTATTAACAATATCATTCCACATTTGTTCGAAGTGTTTTGTTTTTGTACACTGCCACAATTTGCACATACTGACTAGTTTATAGAACGTTTCCCCCCCGCACATTACAATGCATTTGAAGAGTCTTTGAGGCCAGTATTTAATATTGTGCTTGGAAGTTCTCAACACCTTTCCTCTGAAATTTGTGTTCTGTTTGTAGAACATTGTCTGGGTAACATGCTTAGAATATTTGGAAATTAGTAGAAGCGGGCGTGTATCTATCTCACTGAAACGCTGTTCGTAAGCTATGTGTGCGGGGCTACGTAAAATAAAATATTTAAAATACTACTTTTCAAAGTACGTGCAAAGTACTTATCGACACTGTAAAATGTCAGCTGATAAAATATGTATAAAAATACGTATGCCTACCAGTGTTTGTAAATTCTCTATATGTGCAGTTATATGAAAATACTAAAAAAACAAATTGTCATTAAATCGCAAATTTATTCCGTTTTTTTATAAATACTACACTACGTCTCTTACATCACGCTGTAGTACTATTTATATATTACGACAGTGAATATCTTGTTTAAGAATATATTTATTAAAACTATCCTTGACATTAACTCAGCAACTATAAAGTATACTGTAGTAAGAATTCTAAATCAGGATCTGAAATATTTTAGACAGAAACATATTTTATTGTGAGGTTTCTCGTGAACACGTTTTTCAGTGTGGTACTACCAGTTAAATTTCCACCTGGTGTTTGGACCAACATTTTGTAATTTTATTCTATCAAACGATCTGAATCATTGGATATTCGATTGCAAATTCATTGAGTCAGAAGATTCGCATAACCAAACGTGTGATGTTTTGAAAAAAAAATTAAGATATTTTTTTTCGTGTAACTTTATGTAAGTTTCGGGCAGAATTTATTTTATTACTTTATTTCAGAAGTGTGAGTTAGTCACGGGTGGCATCAGCAATAGTTTTTGAGAGAACTTAAACCAGCTGAAAACTGAGGGAGTATTTTGTCTGAGGCGACGGAATACCTATCTTCCGGATCAAATTTTTAATATACAGTATTAGTGAAGAATTTTTTGTAATTCCATACTTTATCTATGAGTTCTAGCCATTAACAAAGCACGTTAACAACGAATTTTTTCGCCAGGGAAGGTAACTTTTCTGTCTTAAATTTTGGTAAAAAAATAATCGCCTAGGGCGGGGAAGGCGAAGGAACAAAGCAGGGTAGAGGGACTGAACATGGCATACATAATTTAACACTAAATCATCAGTTTAAAAAAGTAGGTTTTTGAAAATAATATACAAAAATATCCAGCAACCCTAGGCAATACGGTTTACCAACTTTTTTTTTTTCCAAAAATTATCTACAGTAATGTATTTCTGAAGAACAATTTCTGACACCGATGTCTCGTACATTAAATTTCTGCGCAAGAGATCACACTTAACCAATGTGTTACTCTGGGTAAACGTTGTTTGCCCGTGTAGTTGGCAAATGCAACTATATAAAATAATGATGTTTTTGTAGTTCTTTCATTTTTAAGATGTTTATTTATCTACCAATCACTCTGAAAATAATGCGTGGTTATGATTTTTAAATTCTACACCGTTGAAATATTTGAAATTAATATTGAAAGTTTTGTTATATCTTAGTCTTTTGATGACCAAACTAGGTGTTCATGTTTATAAATTAACGGTACAATTTGTCCGCCTGAAAATATAACTAAACAACCTCAGAGTATTTTTAACGGTCAAAAATGGTTTAGTAGTCTCAATTAATGTAAATATTATTTTCATATGATCACTGAAGTTATTATTATTATTTCAAACTTATACCGTGCTACTGGCAAAATAAATTAATTATTCTTTTCGTTATCTAAATCACTTGCTGAGTACAGACAGGTTGAGCGTATTTGCCGAAGTGGAAGATATGGTTTATAAAAAAAACTATTACAATGGATGAGATTACTTAACGTGCCTTCACTCTTTCCCACTCGTCAAGTGTTTGAAAAGGATTTTTCACAAAGCTACTATCATCACTATCGCTTCGTGCTTAAATGTTATTCTGCAGTTTCAACTCGACTTAAATTAAACATTACACTAAAATTATATCCAATGAGCTTGTGTCAACTATTACCGTGTCTTACACTATAAAAAAAATATTCAGAATGTTATTAATATAATTAATTTGACCGGACCTAAATTCAGCTACGAAATGTTATTTAAAATATTTTAATGAATGAAGTTAGAACTATAAAACTGAGCGCTAGCAACCAGTAACGAACATACATACTTTAACAGAAACCTGAATAAGATTCATTAAAAATATTTTGCTCAATTCAAGTTTTGCTTCATTGCTCTGTAGTATGACACATTTGGGCTATAATTGAATAATAATTTTCCCAAATAATGGTAGAATATCGCCAGTTATAATATCTATTTAAGAAATTTTATTGAATAAATTATAATTATTTCCTTTAAACATTTATGTAATGCTGAAATTTTTGCAACTGCACCCATTGGGAGTCTCCAAACACTAGTTTTTGTTAACAAAAAAGTTTTAATTACTTAAAACTGATCATAATATTATTAACAAATTTTTTTTAACAATTAGTTGATTAGTCAACATTTAATTAAAATTTTAATACTCTTTATTAAAATAAAACTTTGTATTATCCGGTTTTACCTTAACGAAATTTTGACATTGGTTAAACAAATGACGATAAATTACGAGCCATGTCGGATGTTGAACTTAGTTCATCACTAACTCGTCTTCTGAAAGTACTGCTAATTGCTCGTCTTTTATTTTCAACAACAGTTAAATCTTTTATGTTTTATTACCAGTTATTACAACCAGTCGTAGTTACGCCTCTGCCTTCTATCTAGCAAAAACGCTTAGCAATTCTTCATCTTAATAGCTCGACGGTTTCCGGTTTGGTAACATTGTTCAGGAGGTTAATGTCTTGTATGAGGAAGTACAAAGGTTGTTAAGTCTCGTATTTTAAAATGCCCAGCATTATTAAAGCCAAAATGTTGAAATAGAATTTTATGAGTACCTCATCTAACGGGTAGCGAAATCGTTGTATTAAAAAGTATAAAATGTGTCTGCTGCGTATTTAAAAATATTATAATTCATATTGTAGCTGTATTAATATCGTTGCTAAAAATAAAAACTGTTTGTTCTTTCTTAATTCATCAGTAAGAATAGAAGGAATACGGTAGCGATACTGAATTTTATTATTTTTCAATTTTTTTGAAATATGAGAATAAAAGTGTTAAATCGGCGAATTTAACGCAAATTCTATTTACCGTCAGCTACAATACAAGCATAGCAATAGAGCAAGTAATGTATAGTTAGGTCGCAATTAGTTGGAAAATTATGAATACAAAAAAATTTGCCACACACATTGCAGCGTAACTGTAAGTTAACAGCTGAATCGGAAGGTTTGCAAGTAACGAAATGTAAATACAATTTCAGGTATAAACGTATATTTAACATTTATATTCTTATAATTCCAAAAAAAGCGAAAAATCATAAAATTCTAAATAGCGACTGAAACCTAGCCTAAGTCGCTGCGACCTACGTTCTCACTTAAAATGCTAATGCGCACAAAATTAGGACTTTTTTTTTACATTGTCAGTTGAATTGTCTTATGTCAGCGTAGTACAGCCACAAGTATTAATTATACTATACATATTATTGCCGTACTGACTTACAACTCAAAATAGAATGACAAAGTTATTTAAGTACTGTAGTGTTTAGCGTCGTTTTACATGTTTCTTGACAGATTTTCATACAGTTTTTTGGTTTTTCATCCCGCGCTCAGTATTAACTCTGTATGTTAACGTCTGAAGTCCTGTGAAGAATAGTCGTCGGAAAAGTGGCCAACCAACTGTAACTGTTCACACGACCGTTAAATAGATTTCTGGATATCTAATCATTAGAAACAGGAAATTTCGCGAAAAGATTTTTGCAGCACTTTGTTTCAGTGTCTTACGTGCACACCTGCATCTTTGCTATGTGGTCAGCGATTGGATTCTCTAGATAAACTTAATGAAACCAAGCAAGTTTGTAATTTCTCCTTGGAAAAAAACATCTGAAGATGAACTCACAAGTTCTCCGGTATTCTCCAAGAAAGTTTTTTATTTGCATGGAATCATTTCGTTTTTAAACAAGTTACTGAGTTCCAAATTTACAGCATCATAAACTTATAAAACTGAATAGGTTTCTTATTAAGTAATCTAGATTAAAACTGAAGTGGCAGTGGTAAATTCAATCCTTAGAAACGGTATTTCGGTCCTGTTATGCATAATTATGAGAGGATTTATATGATAATGTTTTAATTTACACAGTTATATAAAATGTCCTAAAATTCGTCGGTCCGGCTGGTCCCATCAACCTCTACATTTCTAGATGTGATTTTAATAACATTATCATTGACGTTTGTTAGTGATTTTCTATAACATTTTTTGTTATAATACCAAGTTGGAATTTTGATTTTTTGTGTTAGTCTATGTTTTTATATAAACCACTCTTATTTTATGTAGGCTTTTTGAATGTGTATCAAGCGACAGTTAAAATACCACCAAATATAAGAAATTTTTTTCACAAATTTTTTCCCAGGCACCTTTTGAACATGTGTTTTTTCCTCGTGTACTCTAAGGGAGGATGGGGTGTGGTGGCCGAATGGTCAGACCATTCGCCTCTCACAAAGACTATTCGGGTTCGATTCCCGGCGGGGTAGGTCCCCGGATTTTCGCCGTGCCGGACGATGCCGCTGGACGGCGGGTTTTCTCGAGGATCTCCCGTTTCCCCCGCCCTTATCATTCTGGTGCTGCTCTATACTTACACCATGTCACACCTCACCAGCGCTTAATACCTCGATGTTGAGCGCTGACCAAAATCTACTCTGTTCTGCGAAGTTACGAAGCTCCGCTCTCCTTCGGTTGAAGACGTGACCTGACGACGTTCAGACTCTGAGACGTAAAGCCGGGTTGGTCCAACTAAGAAATAGGATCCGTTCATGAAGCGGTTTCATAGAATTGGGATAGGCCTTACTCTCAGCATGGTGAACCCCTGCGATTAACCCACAGGTGTGTCTGCTGCAGTGGTCATATTTACTTATTACCATGTAACACGATTGGACGGAGTGTGTTTTTTTTTTTGTAGGTTACATTCGACTACCTTCGGCTACAGATTTTTCGCGGTAAGAAATTTTCCCCAGTTTGTTACAGTGACTTACGTGCACGTCTGCAGTTCTGTTTCTTAGTCAGTTATAGAATGTTTTAACCCTCAGTGTCTTCGGGTTCTACCAACAAATTACTTACTTGTGATGTCTCATTAACTCTATTCTGATTGGCACAAACAAATGAGAGACGTCACTTCAAAAAGGCACGCTGCCAATAACCATGAAGCACACAGATGAAGGCACTGAAACAAACCGGGGCAAATCTCTTTCCGCGAAAAGTTCCTGGTCCTAGCTATTACGCAAATCTGGACCGTGTGGCATTGCGATCCCTGCCACAAAATAAAGACTGGGACGCACATGGGTCCTGGTGAAGCCCGTATACCTTTAGGGGGGCGGTACACCACACATTTCAGTTGTATTAATAATATCTAAATTTGTACAACAAATTTTTTTTTTGTAGACGTGCATTGAGACTGTTTTTTTACCATAATTAAAATTTTTAAGCTTTGATAGTTTTACGCGTAACAGCATGTCTAAGTCCAAATATGCATACAGCGGTTTTTACTAGAAACGAAAACCTAACCGACTTACAGAAATGAAAAAACTCACCGTGAAAAACAGTGCCGAGGGCTACATTAAGACTTGTACAAATACGCATTTAAATTAATTTTGTATATATAATATAATTAGTTAAAGTAAAATTTAGAATTGAAAATTTTCTTTAAAAAATAATATAAAACTCAATGTGGTTTATATACAGCTCTTGACATAGCCCGTGGCACTGTTATTCAATGTGAATTTTTTATTTTCAGCAAGTCAGTTGGTTTCCATTTCTACCACAAAATCGTTTAACGCAAATTTAGACTTTGGCATGCCATTACACAAAAATTATGAAAGCAAAAAAAATGTTCATTACAATAAAAAAATTGTCACTGTGTTTGTCTGTATAACAAACCATTCTCGTACAAATACAAATTATATTATTAAAACAGTAAAATTATGGGTGAACAAGTACTTCGATGTCACGCCCTTTAGTTTCTACAGTTTTGAGATAAATATTTTTTTTACGCTTAAACGAGAGCAGATATAAAAATCTGTCAGCAAGTTTTGTTTAAAATGGTTTTTGCGGTGACAGTTATTTTTTTCATAGACAGAAATTATACGGTTTCGATTAAATTTCAACTATCAAGAATTTTGTCAATTATATAATTAACTGAAACTATTGTATTTACTGCCTCGAAAAAAATCAACCAACGTGGAGAAAACTATTTTAAACAAATCTGCTAGACAGAACTGTGATATCTGCTCTTCTTTAGGAGCAAGAAATTAATATCATTTAGTACAAGTAATATAAACTAGACTACATGACCTTAACAATCCAAGTGTAAACATTAAATTGTATAGTACTAAAAATTCTATGTCTTAATACACAATTACCAGAGAAGATAGATTATCGCGGGAAAACTTGACTGTTTGCTGGGTTTCAACTCACGTTCCGCTTATGAAATGATGACATGTTTTCACTCGTATGCGGGGCTGTTACTCTATTTGACTGAGCCAATAAGAATCCCGCAATTATAACATTTTATGCCTATTATTGGTCTGCAGGTAGCTACGTTGTGTCAGACGTATATCACCATAGCTAGAGGTACGTAAATTTCGCAGATACATTCCAGGTCTGGTTGAAATCCAATTATGTATACTTCATTGTCATGTCTGTGACATGCTGGTGGCTGTTACGAAACGCGTTTGATATCTGCAAGCCAGTAGTAAATAAGGAAATAATGCGAAGTGCTATCGCTTGCTACCTGCTTGTACGGTTATAAGCCAATAGTTAATCGATTGTGGCCAGTGGGTGTATAGGACTGACAAGTCTAGGCTGCTGCCAGTTGAATCCGCGAAATTGACGTATCTCTAACCATAGCAATCTTTAGTAGAAGACCGTGGCCTTAGACCTGGCAACCCTGCACACAAGGGTCAGTTTAACACGTCTTTTAGCCCTCCAAAGGCAATGGCTGTACCTGATTCGTTATTGTGCCATACATACCGGCGAATCAGGGGAAGCCACTACCGTTGGTGAGACAAAATTATGTGTTAAAACGACCCTTCCTGGCAGGGTTGCCAGATATAAGGCCGTGGCCTTAGGATGGCTACGATATCACCCACATGTAACAAGAAAGTACAATGTTTTCAATAGTAAGTTGGCACAAACAAGTTCGCGTTATAGCATCATCTCCAAGAATTACAATATTTTTAGTTATTATTCTAGGCAAGGTGGTCTTCAAAAGATGCCACTTTATCACAAACCAAGACAGGGCGTACACAGGGCTGGGGAGTTCAGCCGGCAGATGTTTGAACTCGCGAAATTTCTGGATATCTAATCATTAGAGACAGGAAATTTCGCGAAAAGATTTTTGCAGCGTTTTGTTTCAGTGCCTTACGCGCGCACCTGCATCTCTGCTTTGTGGTCAGTGATTGTATGCCTTAACACCCAGCGTCTGGAGGTTAAGGGGTATTGATCCTTACCACCTTGGATTTATTTGTTTCTTCTCGATAACTTCTGTTCCAGTCGCTGCATCAAAATTTTTGCCACAACAAGGCATAGATACAAACTTAATCGATTTTCTGTAATTCCTGTAACCATAATATATTCATTATTTTGCAACGGGGAACAGCTGAAAAGGAAATCTTGCTTATTTACGGAAGCGACTACAGAGACAGCAACATTAACAGAAGCAATGTCATATGGATTCCAAAAAGTGAATGAAATAATAAACTATACCTTGTCAGCGTGAAAAAAGTAAAATAATGAGTATATTCCCTGATTTATAAGAAAAGCCGTAAAACCAATCTGACAGGGATCAATCCCCCTTAAACCCGCAAATCACAGACGTGATGTGTGGCAGTTATCCATGTACTGATTGGCACAGTCAAATGAATAATAACTCTGCACAAAAACACTCTGTCAATAGCCATGAAGTTGAGCTGCAGGTGTACACGTAGGACGCTGAAACAAAATGGGGCAAAAATATTTTCACCAAACATTCCTGTCCATACTTATCATTATTCGTAGCCACCTGCGTGGTAATCGCATGGTTTGGCTTCCGCGAATATCAAGGGAGAGTCCCGCCATCTAAGGCCTTCTTTGGGAAAACTGCGTACCTAAAGACTCGGGCTACAGCTTCAGCTTCGTTTTGATTGGTCTGCAAATTTTCGATGTTGGTGGGTGGCATCAGGTCTGGTACTTTCGCGGAAGAACAGTTTACTCGCATGAGACGTATTTTTGTCCCCCTGGGGGGAAGTTCAACCTCACATAATTTCACTAAATTAGCTTTAATTAGCCTTAAAAAGCATCCTGTACGTTTCCATGTAAATCCAGCTTAGAGCAAATTACCGTTTCTAACTACCAGTAATTTAACGACGTATTCGACCGGTAAATATAAATGGAGCACAAGCTCGCAACAGTATTACCTGGCTTGAAGTTATCGTTTTACAAATTTAAAACCTCGTAACTCATGAGTAAATTAAGGTTATTTGGAAGTAATTTGTTTCGCATGGTCGATTAAAATGTTTGCGTGACAGGCGCGTCACTCGTGGCAGCAAAATACGACAATCTTTAAAACAGCACAAGATAAGAGAAAGCTCGAAAAGCCAGCCAATCTGCCTTGAAAAACATGATATCAAATTAAACTTAAAGAAGAGATTTTTACAAAAGCAGTATACTTAAAGCTAATTTGCAGCACAAGAACCGATTATTTTGTGTATACCTTGATAAATTTTTTCCACGTAATCTGTGTGACATTCTGCTATAATTAAAATTTACACTACAATGCAGCTTAATAACTGAATTAGACTTTATAGGCAACAACAAACGTGATCTCAGGTTTTTAAACAAATATTCTGATTCGAAATCTACAGTGGTAAAGAGTACAGAAACAATGGCAGATAGCATTAGATTCACAAAATAAATGAAATTGAACGAAGGATAATAAGTTAAAATAATCCCTTGAAAATATTAATTTTATTAAATGTGAACGCTTAGGCCTACGGAAATCGATGTACCGAAGTGTTTCAAGTATCAGATACTCAAATTCCCAATTTGAGGTTTTCCATCGTTGGGCGACTTCTTAGCACTAAACTAATGAAATACACATTCTAATGATAGTTATGTTATGAGAATTTGTTTGAAAAAATTAATTATAAAGAGGCTAATATAACGACTTAAGATTGATAACCTAGTACTTTGAGCTATTTTCTTTCAAGAGAAACGTGTTATTTTTAATGGCCAAAATTAAACACGCAGAAAAAATGTAGATGCTTATATAATTCTGAGGGTTAAGGGACCCGCCTCGTTGCCATAAAATCGCGCTGCAGTGTGTTTGAAGAACACGTTTTACACCGAAACTAATACACGTGTGTTCACGCCGTTTGTCTACGAAAAGAACACACACTTCAGACGACTGCCCTTAAGTACTTTCAAGACAACACACGTATTAGAAATCCCCTTTTTGGAAAGTCAAAATGGGTTAAAACGGAGTTTTCAGGCTGCTATAGCGGAAAATATGCTAACCGGATGCATGTGA
Source organism: Medauroidea extradentata (assembly GCA_003012365.1). Classification (NCBI taxonomy): domain Eukaryota; kingdom Metazoa; phylum Arthropoda; class Insecta; order Phasmatodea; family Phasmatidae; genus Medauroidea; species Medauroidea extradentata. Next base: position 66,675 of record PNEQ01037543.1, read on the forward strand.
AAGCACTTAAGGGCAGTGCATTGGACTTTAGTAAAGTTCTTTCGTAAATAAAACAGGGTCATCACTTAAAGTCCCATAGGAAATTTGTTTCTTCGCGAAGACTGCGCGCCTTACGCGTAGAGGCGATGCAACATTGTATTGCCCATACGACGTCGCCCTTAGCACCATATCTTACTCACACAAACACATGTGCCACGAGGCGGGCCTCTTAAGAAGAGTCCTTGAAAGGAACACTGATATTGTTTGAGCGTCTTGGGGCAAGTTGTAAGAGAAGAAAAGTCGGCTTAAGAGCACGCGACCTCCGATCTTCGATCAACAACAAAACTAAAATCTCTGACACTATTATATTATTAGGCCGATTGTAACCTAATCTATAAAAACGAATGTTTGTTCGTCTTCTATACGTTCCTACATAATTCATCTGACCGAGCGAGGTGGTGCAACGGTATCACGTTGGACTCGCACTCGGGAGGACATGGGTTCGATTCCCTGCTCCGGCCATCCTGATTTTGGGTTTCCAAGATTTCCCATAATCCCTCCCGGCGAATGCCGGGATGGTTCCTTAACAAATGCCATGGCCGACTCCTCTCCCAGCTCCTGTCATTGTACTAAGTTATGTATCACCTTCTCTAAAGACCGCTTTGTCGATGAGACGTAAAGCTCACTTACCTTACCATTAATCCGATTATGATGAAATTTCGATGAGTTCTGCTTGCGCCCGCACAAGTTTTCGAGAAGAAAATGAGGTGGATGGTGCAAAACGGGGGTAAAGAAGCAGAATGGGAAACCCAACATTTAATGTCATTTTATACGCATGCCGTGACAGCATGAAAGTGTGTGCGTGTGTATATATATACATACATACATTATACTATTTTTCTTTAATGTCCTTTTTAGAGAATTAACATATATTGATATGAAACTTTAATCTTTTACTGAAATAGTTTGTAATTGTTACTCAAACTAACTGAAAAATATAAATCTTACAATTATGTGTACATACGTATTCTGTACATCTCCATTCAATTAAGTTTAAAAAATATTGACTGGTTTCTGATGAAATATAACGCACGCAAATGTTTATTTGTATGTCTTCCCTACATACATGACTTCTAACGTCTTGTCGACACAGAGATAGTAACAGACGGAACAAATTTGCTTGGATAGTGAAGAGCGGGAAGAGGATAAGCCGTGTCCTTGTGTTATTTAATATTTTTGCCATTTATGCATAGTTATTTCGGAAATAATTAAGAAATCAAAAACCAAATGAACTGACAAAGAACCGAACTCCAGTCCTCCCGATTACATGTCCAGGGAGAAGAGTACCGCGGAATCGCGTTTGACCTGTAAACATGTTTCCACTCAGCAAGATCTACTTACGCTACTTATTAGTGATGCCAGTTCCTTGTAACCGACGACATCATTGTGACCGACAAAGACTGTAGGCCTACGCATTGAAACTGAAATCACTTAATTGTAACTTATACATCATTGTAACAAACTACTACTCCAATGTAATAGAAACTACTACTCCACTGCAACAGAAATTACTAATCCAAAGTAACAGAAACTACAACGGCATTGTAACGTGAACTACTACTTCTGTGTAACAGACACTACTGCGTTGTAACAGACACTAATACTCCATTAAAATACACCACTGCTCCAGTGTAACTGACACTACTGTTTGAAACTAACATTTTTCAGTGTGACATACACATTTACTTTATAATTAACTCTGTCATTTTAAACACAACATTAAAACACGTGTATTTTGTCTCACAAAGGTAGGAAAACGTTCTCTAAACTTGAGAGAAAAAACGATTTCTCTTACTTTTGGTGTATGATTACGGTAAAAATTTAGCAGTCGTGTCTTGTATGACAAAAAATATTACTTGTCGCAAAATGGAAAAATACTAATAATTCTGTCGCCTCTTTTACAGCTCGTGATATAATTGGCGTTTTTTAACGGCAACATTTTGGCGCCGTACCGTAGTTGCACTTTTCTAGGAAACGAAACCAGCTAAGGGCCCTTGGCATGTGAATTCAGACATAGCTTAATATATACGCTGTGCTATAGTAAAAGGTTCGGTCCCTTCCGTTTTCCTCGACAGCTTCAGTTTAAGTGGTTGTATCAATTTTTTTTAGCATGACCATGTCACGCGTGTGATGCATTCCTTTAGAACAATTAGGGAATCCGATATTATATATATATATATATATATATATATATATATATATATATATATATATATATATATATATATATATGTGTGTGTGTGTGTGTGTGTGTTTTTTTAAGACTGAATTTTTTAATGGTAACTTTTAAGGCTGTTCAAGTGTGAGATTCATAGTTTTATATTTTCACGGAATAATGTTACATTAATAGACATGGTAAGTGTCTAAATTATTTTCCTCTTATAAAATTTTTTTTAGCATAGTACGTAGCTCACATATAAAGCATGTCAGGAGCCAAATCTCTATGATACTGGAGCATAAACCCCTGCATACACCAACACAAGACTTACTGAAATGAAGAAAATTACACTGAAATTTGGTTTAACGATATAGGCCTACGTGATACATGTTACAAAACATGAACGTATTTTCGAAATTTTAAAAACGTTTTTATGAAAAAATATTGGAATTAGGGGCATACTTGGGTAAAAATAAACGCAAACCATTTTATGTAGAGCTACAGTATTGTGTAACTGATTCAAAAATTTCATGCTGCTTTTTGTATATATCGAATATATGTGCACTTTCGTGCGCCTGGTGTGTCAGAGACGTTTTTGTCACATTAATTTTTGAAAGTGATTTAATTAATGATACGATTTGTGTATCTGAATGGCCTTGATGTTCACTCGCTACCTGCTAAATATGTTATCTGCATAACTTAAACGAAGGTAGAGATCGCAGGTAATTTATAGGAAAGTCATGTTTAAAAAGGCTACTTTATGTGAAACGAGAACGTTCAAAGCCCTGCTTACTTTTATTCTGTCAGCTAAGTTGTATGTTTACATATTTTACTATTATGAAAAGTAGCCATAATGTGTAAATATCTCCGAACTTAAAAGTTCAAAATCTGGAGGTATAATAACATAGATACCTTTATTATTATTCCTTGATTATTATTGTTTTAAAACTATCATTAATAAATTATTTTACATTACCGGAAAAAGCGTTTACAGTTTATAAGCTCTAAGTAAAACATATTAATAAACATATTCTGTATAAGCCCGCAAAACATCACAGCTGCAAACACTCGGTGGGTCAAGAATGAGTGTGTAAATTTTGTGTGGTGTTAGAATATATAAAAATATAATACGTATTTAATGTAACTTTAATTTGATCGTAACGTTAATTGCTTTCCGTGGGAGTAATGATACCCTGAAAAAGAACTTTAATTTATATTTATTACACATTTTTTAAATTGTTTATGGATACCGTTCAGTATTTCGTGGCTCAATATTAAATAAATATGAATTGTTTTGAAAAATAACGTTAAATACTTACTGTTGCACATAAATGCAGAGTAACCGCTTACCTTAGAAACGTGAAATTTTGAGTGTGGGTTTCCTTCAGGGCGAAGTCAAGCATTAAAAAGGAATATTATTTTCGAATACAACGGAAGCGAAAAGGAATGAAAAGTGTTTTCGAACAATCGTCGATATAGCTGGACTTCTTGAGTCAGTCGTGTTATTTACTTTAATAAATTACTCTTGTAAAAAGTGTAATTTTACAATTTTTCTAAATTAACCCTCTTAAAGAGTGATAAGACTTTGAAAGAATTTTCGCTAACTCCTCTATACAGTTAGGACACGCTGAGGCTTAGTGTTGTCTTTTACGTAAGAATGAATATTACGTAGTCTAAATACCGAAATACGCATTTCCAGGATATTTTCGAAATTTTACCCCTCGAAGGTAAAAATGGAAGTTTATGATTTAATGACTCGTTTATAGTAAAGTTCAAAGTCAAACGGGCACCCATCGCGAAACTTTTTACTGTACAAATAAAAAAATACGTAACATTGGTTTTCGATCCTGGAGATTTATTGTTTAATGTTCACATAAATACCTGAAAACCTAATATAGACTGGGAAAACTATGTTTGCAAATCCACTTTTAAGTTCGTTAATCCGAAACCGATTGTGACCACGTGAAATATAATTTAACATATATACATATAAGGATAAATAAATAACATATTACACACATATATATAATATACATACATGTATATGTGTATGGCTACAAATAATGCTACCAATGCTATCTTTTATGCCCTCAGCTTTGCGGGCATGCAGTACTTCAAGCATAAGTTCTGCTTAAAGTACTACACGCACGCAAAGCTGAGGGCGGATAGCCAGTTTAGTTTTAACATTTTGTACAACTGTTGTGGATACAACACAGTATTTTTGTGGTAATTTGTAAAGTTGCCGTCCAACACATTTTACATTTTTACATACTGAGAGATGTTACTCGGACGGGAAAATGTTGTCTTATGAAATAATTATAGTTTTAAGAGCCTAAATTATATATATTTTTTCTGTATTAAGGCAACGTAATGATATTTGTAAAGTCTCCTGTTTTGAAAACATTCTGGATCAAAAGGGTTCGTTATACAAACGGCTAATAAAATTCATAATTTCTTTAGCAGTGCAGTATTATATTTTTCGAAAACATTCTCACCAATGTACATTTCGAAGATATACCCGAATATCAGTGCTAATATTCTTCCTTCGAATGGTCTGTTCAATTGCTCAGAAGAATGACGAAAAGTTTTGCTACACAAAATGTCAATAGTAAAAAATCCATCCTGCTTCATGACAAGTTTGATGAAAGTGAGTTTCATAGGTGAGCAGGGTCATTAACGTTGCCGCTTAAAATTACCTAAACAAGGTCCGCCGGAGAAACGAGGGATTTCAACAGTCAGGTTTTTCCTGCTATAGGCCTCGGAGGAGGGGCCAGGACCACCCGCATTGCGATAGCATTTAACTATGCCACAGGTGGCCGTACACTCAACGTGGGTCTTAGTCACTGCGTATGACAAGAATTACAGCATTTCCCTTACAATGCTGGCGCATTTTCTCGCGGAATTTGAAATTAAGGTAGGAGTAAAGAGGCTGACTGAAGACATTGCAGGCTACAATGTCATGCTTATAAAAATGAAGGTTTAAAATTATTTGTATTAAAAAATGCTGAAACTGAAAATGAAAATTTAAAAAATCAATTTTTTTTAAAACACAAATAATTTTTATTCTGTATATTTATGAGCATGATATGGTAGCCTGCAATGACTTTATCCGCTGTGATTTTTTTGAGTTTGGTATATCAGTTAGTTTTAGTGTAGTCGTTAAAACGGAAACATACAAAATATGACTTTAACAAGCCATTACGCGAAAACTATGAGAGATAAAAAAATTTAATGAGAGCCAAATTTAGCCACTTTTTGTGTCTAAAATAAGGAAAAAGATATCTGGTACAAATAAAAAATTTTTAAAATGGTGATGAAAATTGCGGTAGACTGCGCCCTTAAAGTCCCATAGTAAAAATGGATGCGCGGGAATCTTTAGCACCTGTCTCGTTATGGCGATTCAGCAATTTACGTGGTCGTCTGGCATAGAAACATTTTCCTCGTCCGAGCCTTAGATGTGCAGAAGCATAGAGGGCGACTTAGGCATTCACATCATGCTTGCCTGTAAATGCAGGTCACTAAATTGGCATGCAATCTTGTCGCTGATAGATAGCCTCTGTGAGATGTTCAGTGCCGGTGACATTATTTTTGAGGTGATATTAAATTTAGCTTGGCGTCTCGTCCACAGTGACATCAATATTAGAGACGTGCAAATTTCGTGTAACTATCTGGCGACACGCTAGAATTCACTAGCCTATACACACCCGCACACACTCCACGACAATATTGACTCCGGGCTCCTTGCTACCATTACAGGAAAGTGGGCATGTTGCAGTCACGGTCGTAGAAGAACAGGTCTGGACACTCGCCTATCTACCAATGTATTTTGCTTGACCCTCTGGTTGTTTGGCTGTAGTTCGTCAAGTTACCGAGAATATTGTGTTTTATTGGCGCTTCAGTTAGGGCGGTCGGACTCAAACCCCGCACACTTTTTTCCATTGTTAAATTTATAAAGTAAACAAAGATTGCTGGAGCCTTCTCTTAAATTTGTGAGCGAAGTAACTATTTCATAAATTTATAAAAAATACGTTTTGATAATTCGTTTATGTTAGTGGAAAGGAAGTGGGCGGAGTTTGAGTCCGACCGCCTTAACTTAAGCGCCAATAAAAACAATATTCTCGGTAACTTAGTGAACTACAGCCAAAAACAAGGGGGTCAATTTTCCAGGTGAGTGTCCAGACCTGATCTTCTACGGCCGTTGTTGCAGTTGATATTTTATATAATAGACAGAGATGATGGTTTACCGTGGGAAAACTTGACTGTTTGCTTGGTTGTAACACACGTTCAGCTTACCAGAAGATTGCTGGCTTTCGTTGTACGTGTAGCTGTTGTCCTGTTTCACTGAACCAATAAGAATCACTCTATTGTAAAATTTGATGTCTGTTGTTGATCTGCAGCTACGTTGTGTCAGGCGTACATCACCCAATCATACACATCACAAGAAACCGCAGTGTTTTCAAGGGTATACTGGCAAAAAAACTTTCGTCTTATACCACCATTAAAGATGATTTATCGCGGGAAGACTTTACTGATTGCTGGATTTCAACACACGTTCAGCTTATTAGATCAATGATATCTGTCTCTTATTCTCGGAGTGATTACACTTTTTGACTGAGCGAATAAGAATCCCACTATCGTAATAGTTGATGCCTCTTATAGGTATACATACAGCTACGTTGTGTCAGATGTATAACCACGAATAATATATTTTGCAAGAAACTACTACGTTTTCAAGGGTATGGTGGCCCAAAATAAGTTCGCGATGTACCATCATATGAGCAGGTGTCCGCCTTAACTGCAGGGTGCATTTTTACTGCTACGTGGATACCCAAAACACAACCTCTAACAAACTCAAATTGTCACTGATATTTCTGTCCGAAGTGTACGTAATGTGTTTGAACGTTTCTTGCAATGGGACAGAATGACAAACGGTACCATTGTGGATATACGCCATTGCGATATGTGTCGTCCCAGAAATCTTAGAATTAGACTAAGAAAAACCAACCAACAAAAAAACGAAAAAAGAGAAAACAAGCATAGTTATCTGTAGTCATCACATCCATAAACCCAAACAGAACATGAAAGACCCCATAAGAAATTATTCAACAACAATTAAAGGAAAAAAACTTATATCCAAAAATAAAGGTCGAAAAAAAAATCTGTAAAACTAAGGACATCACAATTAAGACAGCACAGATAATACTGAGACGAAGACAACAATGAACGCAAGACAGGATAACAACTACGATGTCACAGATAACACACTAGACGACACAACTATGAATACACAAAATAACACAGAAGATTTCCAAAGGCCAACTTTTCACGACGTTTCGGGAGATGTCATCTGCTCCCGTCTTCAGATGAAGTAAAAGTATCATTCTAAGATTTCTGGGACGACATAACATTGCAACGGCGTATGTCCACAATAGTACAGTTTGTCAAAGTGTATAAAAGTAGAGGCCGGTAGTTCTCGTAAAAATATTTCTTCACCACTTCCTTTCACTGTCTCGTGTGCACATGTTCAGCTCTGCTTCGTGGTTACTCGGCAGAGTCTCTTCGCGTTGAGGCGTCACTGTGCCAATCAGAACAAGGTTACTGCGACAGTACACACCTGTGATTAGCGAGTAGAACTGGTAGACAGTTAAAAATATCCAATAATTTAATACGAAGCGCAACTGCAGATGTACACGTATGACAATGAAACAAGTTAGTGCAATCATTTATTCGAAAAAACTACCGGTCATATGAGGGGCTGAGATTCATTGTGGTGTAAGTCACAAATATTTAGAAGTGTAGCTTTTATTCGTACTATACACATTTTTGTAAATAATATTCCGTTACAAATTTTTCACCCTTATCTAAATTTCAGAATTCCATTTCAGTATTGCAATAACGTACTGCATTTTTATATGATTACAAAAAAAATGGTTTACGAGTGAACTAATTTAACTGACCACCGTCCTATATAGAACATTATGAGTCATGGTGTTGGTTTTTACGTTAGAATGATGATTACGTAAATAACATACAATATATTTACAAGATTTTTAAAAATTTAACACCTCGACTTTTGAAAAGTAAAGTTTATAATTTAAGGAGTAGTTTGTATAGTTCAGACCCAAACGGATAACCGTCGCAAAATTTTTACTGTACAAAGAAAAAAAAAAGGAATGTTGTTTTTTCGATCCTGTCGATTCATTGAACCAGTCTAAATATTGATGCATATGTCACCTAAATACCTGAAAACGCAATATATACTGGGAAACTATAAATCTAAGCCCCTCATAAGGCATATTTTACATTACATTGTCTTCTACGTGTTCTGTATGTCTTGCATCCCACGAATGTGGGGCCGTGGTGGCCGAATGGTCCGACCATTCGCCGCCCACCAAGGCGGTCGGTTCCCGGATTTTCGCACGTGGGCATCGTGCCGGACGATGCCGCTGGTCGGCGGGTTTTCTCGGGGATCTCCAGTTTCCCCCGCCCTTTCATTCCGGCGCTGCTCCACGCTCTCATCATGTCACCCCTCATCAGCGCTAAAGACCTCGATGTTAAGCGGTGACCAAAAAATCTCTCACTCTCCCACGAATGTATTACAGCGCATTAAATTTATCGAGGTTAAGCCATTTCAAAGAACTCCGGTGGTCATTATTTATATTATATATCAATACCGCCTAAATCTTGTTACCCGCCGGTTGGTATATTTTGATTCTTGTTTCGTGACTTCACAAGTCAAATTTAAAGTGAATTCTAATTTCAGATATGAAACACGGCCAATTAACTTGGTGCGCACGAGAGACGGCTCACGAGTGTGCATCTATCGTTCGCTTTACCATAAATGGTACGTCCTTTCTTCCAAAAGACAACCGCTTTTGCAAAGGACAAAATATTATTTTAAAAAACGCCGTGACTCAGGACGCACATTTGTCGGACCAACTCCCGTCTCTCGGGCTCAGCTGATCAGGCGAAGCACTCTCTGTGCTGTGTACTCGCGACACGCGCTCCGGTCGCCTCCGTGCCTTCCTACCGAGTGTCCCTCATGAGCGCTTACCTATGGCCGCACCGGCCAGCAACCCCTGCCTCGACTCCCTTGGCCAATCACAGGCCAGATCGTAGACAATGGCTGCCACCGGTCACCGTCTCCTGCACCGCGTTTATTAATTCGTTTTTCTTTTCTCACATGACAAATACTTATAAATACATATTACAATCGCTAGATAACATTAAACAAATACAAATTTTTTTATACTAAACATGAAACTTTAATTATAACGTTACTACGATTTTTAGCATCTTGAAATCTTCATCACACCAGCGATGGTCCACACGAGCACAAAATTACAAATTACGTCCAAATTGGATTGTTCCATCCGTGGCTACTTCACTTTTTGTCAGTGATATACTTTGTTGAATCTCCACGAATTAAGTTTACATCAACAAGTGTAAAACTAATTATTATTGAATAAGTTGTATGTTCGAAGATGACTTGAGTTTACACCATACTACTAAGAAAAAGGCAGTAATTAAATAAATTGTACGCATTCAGTTGCTCCTTGTTCATTAGGGCTATCTACTACAATCAACTGAATTTATTTTGGATATTTCGTGGGCCTAGCTTCAGGGAACATATTTAGTTTTTTCTTAGCTAGGGATCCAATTATTTATCAAATTTCAGCACTGTGGAAGTAGCTATCATAGAGCTCCTTCGGCAAATGCATTTAAAAATTAGCAGACTAAAAAATTGCAACGAAATATATTTTGCTATGCATTCGTATGGTTGTGAAATTAAGTATTTGTACGGAATATTAAGTGTCAAAGTTTAATATGGTTACAAATAGTTTATTTTTTATAAATATCGCTGTGTCGTGTTGAAGAAGAAGTGTCCGATATTCTTATAAGTGTACGTTTTCAACTTACGCTATTAAATCGCTAGCTGTAGTTCTAAAAGCTAATTTTCTACTATTTTTGCAATAAACTACTGTTTTTTAATAACTTTAACTGCTCTTATTTCTAGAAGACTAGACAATAATTCTTCGATCCAGTCCATTGCTTTGCTTGCCATATGCCAGAGAGTGGGTGGGGTACATGCATTCTGGAGTTCATTTACTACAAGAATACATTTCCAAACTGTTGGATCTATAAATTAAATTCTAAATAAATATGTATTTCATTTTATTTCTCGGAGTTAATTATAAACGAATTTAACAATAGTTAATAATTTATGCAGTTTAATACTTTTTCTGCAATAATACAGAATCCGCTTATTCCCAGTGGAAATTCGCGGCTGAAGTTTTATATTGTCTCGAGTTTGACGCATGTTTTCGTCGGATTACAACAAATTACCTTTTCAAGGCCCGCGAGGTTTATTTAAGTATCATTCTGACAGCAACTACAGCAGGGAAACTTAATATCTTACATTTAAATAACTTACAGGTCAACATCCTATCAACGCAATGACGCCGAGAAATCAGTTGGATCTCGTGGAAAATGCTCGCCGAGTTTATTTGCATGATCATCGTCCGTAAGTAACAATCAGTGGTCTTTTAAATTTATAGCCGTATTCGAAAGATTGTCAAAATCCCCGCGGAACACGTGTTTCTGTATGCAAACACAGCCACTTGTCACCGTTAGCTACTCCGAAAAACTTGAATCCCGACTCCACGGATGATGGAGGGCACGAAGCTGTACGGCTAATTGAATCCTTAAACGGTCCACTCCGTACTATTAAACTGCCCAATTTAAATATTATCTCAGATATCATTTCACCGGAGCTGAAGGTAAGTTATTCCGTGCACGTGGTGCAGTAAATCCAGCAGGTAAAGTTTCCCTCCTACTTCCATCAACCGTGGGGGTCTGCAGCCCCCTTTACTCCTTCGTACCCTCAGGCCGGCGACAGACACTAGCTGGCCTAATTGAAGCCCGGCGGTACCCCTCGGAATTCATCAGCATCATCTGCGAGATGGATGTCCTAGGCCGTGGACCACCCATGCAGACACTGACAGCGAGCGCCTTAATGGTCCACTCCTCCACATTACTCAACATCTCGTCCGGTCGCTTGCCGCTTATTCGCGCATTCAAGTCTCCTGCTCTTCCAACTCCCTGCTCCCCCTCTCTCACTAGCGTGTTTACACTATCCTCGGCTAGGCCGCTGAGCGTTGGTAATTAGTCCCAAAAACACGGAGATATAACTCATTACACTGCACCGTGATTGATAAGTGTCCAACACTCGGGTACTTACAACCCATTTGTTGGCCATCGACTACTCGTCGTAATTAATCCTCCCGAAGGGAAGAAATAAGCGCTCGGGGTGGTTGCTGACAGCAACTAGGCAGTGAGCTAATGGTAAAAAAAACCTGCATTCTTTTAAAATAGGGAGGGCAGATAGTACTACTCTTATTTACAAAGCAACGTAATTTATTGCTCCATAAAATTTATGTTATGTTAAAGACTACGGATAGGTTGACACTAAAGGTTAATTATGGTCGTAAATATTACTTTAGTTTCAATTTGCTTCTCCGCGTACTTAATGTTCTTGCACGCGCTTCATTATGCAGGTTAAACATAACCGATGGACGTAGATACTTAACATTTTTTTAGTAGTAAGTTATTCAAAGTTCTTATACTACGTTAGGATGTCACGGGGCTTTCTCCCTTTAAACAGAGATTTATTGCATTAGTTTCGCAAAGTCGTAATCATCTAACCGGAATATTTTTTTTTTTTAACGTAAGCGAGTGAACGGTGTTTCTTGTGGTAACTATAATACATGATTTTAGAAGTTTTAATATTACAGCATAATAACTTACGTTTATTACCACTTAACGTGTACTGCAAAGATCTATGTTGCTTTTGTTGAAGTTTGTTATTTGTTTTATAGTTTCAGTAAATTTAATTGATTGTGTAAATTTTGCGAATATATGTTATTTAGCTTATTTAACGATGATAACTCGTCTGCTATTCTAGCAAAGTATATTTGATCGTCTTATCATTAAATAACTGTTCGTATTCTTCGAAACAATGAAACAGATATCAGGATGGACGGAACCGATAATCGAACCTGGGTCCTCCCGAATGCGAGTCTAACATGTTACCGTCGAGTCAATTCGCCAGGTCAAATACACTGTAATCGTATTTTCTTGATTGAAAAAGACAATGAATACAATTTTCGAAGGTTTTTTGCTTAAAACAAAAAACATTTAAATCAGATTTAGGAAACAGAAAATACCATTCAGATGCGAAATTTTCTTAATGTTACTTGTAAACAATGAATTTAAAAAATTTACAGAAGACATTAAATTACAGCTAATTAAACACTTAAAGAAAGCTTTCTATACAGTAATGGGAAATTTTTGCCTATTTACTTTACTGGACACCATTCTCGCTTCAGCTTGTAAATATATCAATTCTCGAGCAATGTTAAAATAAAAGTGTGTTAAGATCAGTTCACAATTGACTGATTTCTAAAATTTTATAGGTGCGCAACGCACCTACTTTCTTAACACGACTATACTACATCGGCGTGATAAGTTCACAAACAAATATATTTTTACAGTGTATGATTAAAGCTCAACCCACCGCTCTGCAAAAGAAAGAACACCCTTGATTACATTTTAAACTTGTGTCAGTAGAAGTCTGCATAAAGTATTTAATTATTGACGTTATATTATCTAGAACGTCACCAAGAGAAGAGGGCATGTGTATGTATGTATGTATGTATATATATATATATATATATATATATATATATATATAGAGAGAGAGAGAGAGAGAGAGAGAGAGAGAGAAAAACACATCATATATTTCGGTAGGCTATATATTTATAAATTAAAGTAAGATTGTCATGAATTATCTAGAATGTCACTACGCATGTATGCAGTATATATATTTACACACCTATACTGTATATCTGTGTGGGTATACAATTGCAGTTATGGCCTAAGGTAAGTCCTTAGTTTCGCGAATGTGCCCGAAAATATGTACAGTACATCCCTGGTCGTGTGTTTTAGGCTTTTTGATTACAAGTCATTCGAAAAATAAAACTAAAAAAAATATTAAAAACTTTACAAATTCGTTTAAGTTTTGTGCGAATTTCCTAAGATAGTGTTCGGAAAATTTAAACGTAGAGTCATGGGGCATATTGCGAGAAAAGTGGTCTGCTTGGTTGGCTACAATGCCACGTATTAATTTATGACTAGGGATGGGAATACTTCGCGATATCAATTATCCATTGTACTATGCGTTCTTAAGCCCCGTCTATTCGTTTATTGTCTGCTGTTCTACTGAGCAGTAGCTAGTGGATGAATGGTCTGGGTATGAGTATAGGTAGGATATTTGATTCTATCATGTAGGTCATTGAATTAGTGAAAATTTTCCATATCTATTTATGACGCTTTTCTTTTGTTGCTTGTGAGCCCCTGTTTGACTGTACCAATTTTAATTCCTGCGCGTTACAACTTAACGTCTGTGATTAATTTGTAAACAGCTTAATTAACCATGCCATAGTCTAATCAATGCGCAGGACATTACACTGATTTGGAAAATAAGTTGGCAGAAAAAATTTTTCGTGATTTTCCAAAATGTTGAGTCATGGACAGAGATGATTGTTTATCGCGGAAATGGTTTCTGCATATATACCCTTCAAAACCCTGTAACTGGTGACATTTCTGGTTAAGGGATATACGTCTGACACAACGTAGCTGTCTGCAGACCAATAACCGGCATCCTAGAGGTACGTAATTTCGCAGTTACATTCCAGGTCAGGTTGAACGCCAATTATGTATACTTCATTGTCATGTGTGTGACTTGCTGGCGGCTGTTACGAAACGCGTTTGACTACTGTAAGCCAGTATAAAATAAGGAAATAATGCGAAGTGCTATCGCTTGCTAACTGCTTGTACGGTTATAAGCCAATAAATAATCGATTGTGGCCAGTGGGTGTAAAGGACTGACATGTCTAGGCTGCTGCAAGATGAATCCGCGAAATTGACGTACCTCTAAATATTACAATAGCGGGTTTATTATTGGCTTAGTCAAATAGGACAACAGCTCTACGTATAAGCGACAGGCAGTAATAAGCTGAACGTGCGTTGAAGCCTAGCAAACAGTCAAGTTTTCCCGCGATAAACCATTATCTCTAGACATGGGTAGACATCTTGATTACCGTACGTTGCAATGTTATGGAGTAACATTACACCGCAATCTTTCGTTAAAATAACTGTTAGCATCCTCTTAACGGGATTAAACTTTCATCTTACACAGCAGTAATAAATTACGTTACTTTACTGTAAATAGTGTTTCAGAATTTGTGCTTGAAAAATTAATTAATTTGGGGGGGGGGGATGCAAAGTTAGGGCTGTGCAAAGTAACCTCTCTTTACGGTACAATTTTCTGTAGGAATCAAAGACGGTATATAAAAACTAGACTGTTACGTGGCTCTTTTGTTACATGACCAAATCGAACGCTGACATATTGCAGGTGAAGATAGGGAATTGTGTAATTTAGCGAGGGTGAGGGAACTATTTTATTAGCGAGATAACATTGGTGTATATAGATAATCGCAATCATGTCGTGGGCAGGAATATGGTACCGTTCAATCTGGTCACACTTAGAAATAACTGTCAGCATAGGTCTTCCACCCCTTGGTAGTAATATTATTGTGTCATAGCTTTTAATTTTATGTAATAGGAACACAAACATTGTGCCCGGGGCTTGGATTACGTGCGAACACTAAGGCTTACTTTGCTTTACTGAGTACCTTCATCGTCGCCTCAACATGCAACGCACTCAGCTGGTGACAGTTTTCCTGTAAATGACTCCTCTTAACGTCTCGTCAGCACCGGGGCCATTCGAGGATGGGGACTTAACCAATGCATTAGCGAGTGCGTCGTAGATAAATAAACGCTGAAAACTTCAATTGATTTCTACGCTTTTTTCGAAGGCAATATGGATAAAATATTCAATGACGATCCTAGACAATGGTATTTGCCAACTTTATGAGAAAATATTTATCCAAAATTACTAACCCGTTACGCGTGATCTCTTGCGCTGCAGTTAAATGCACGGGGTTCTGTGTGCTTCAGAAGTTCGTAACACTGGAAACAACTCTGTTTAAAACGTTGACTAAAACTATCGCCTAAGATTGCTATTGTTTAATTTTCGCAAATTTACCTCAAGAAACCAACAGTTATAGATTAATGCTTCTAGCGCTGTATTACGTACCACGCCCTCTTAAGTGATGTCGGAAAACCGTGGTAAATACCGGGCGTCCAGGAACAAACGTATCATGAGCACACCACGTGAATCCTGGCCTAAATTGGAGACGATAATGTTAGCGGCGAAATTTTGTACGAAGACAATTTATATGCACGATGTGACAACATAGCTCTGAGGTTAGTCAAATCTTGCACTCCATAGATATCTTATTACCTTACATATGTTCTGACCTGCATACTACGGATGCAGGTTAAAATCTCGAGCAGTCCAAACATGATTCTACCTCTACATAAAATAATGCCTAGACGTGTAGCGCGAAATGAGGCTTTCTCCGTGAAGTGTTGCCTTATTGTGTACGTAAAATGACGTACAACATTTTGCCACTTACGTGTTTTGTCTCCAATTTAGGCCAGGACTCGCATGGTGTGTTTATGCGTTTTTTTTTCTGGACATCACGCATAACTCATGAAGACTGGACCATTAATCGAAACACAGAGTCGTCTAATAATGTGAGGATTTTTTCGAGTAAATAGCTCCCTACTAATGCGTGCCGCGTTTATATTTAAGTCGACGTTGTAATTAGCTTGGAAAACCTCCACTTTCCTACCATTAGCTTAAATATATTGAGCAAACAAAGTTAAACAACAACAAATAAATATAAAAAAACAAATATTTGTAATTAGGCCTGTGGCACAGCAAATAGTTAATTGTGATTTTGAGATAACCTATTACAAAAATTTATACGAAGCAAGGTTGTTTAAAGAGCTCAATCAACCGTGAACCAATTATTTATTTTTAGTATTTTTTTGGCGTGCTTCCGGAATGCTTTCCGAGAGCAACCATAAACACTTAGTTAAGGCGGATGATGGTTATTCATAGGCAAATCGAACTGACATTTTAGAAATAAGAGCTCTATACAACAGAGACTAGATACCGCGTTTGAGGTAAGGAAACACACAGGCGATAAGAGCTACGCTGGCTCGAGTGTCAACAACAGTATCGCCTTTATGTGCGGGGCGCGAAGTCGGCGTGCAGTGTTTTGGTCACAATGGCTTTCTCCTTATTTTACTTTACAGAATATGAGTAGTTAAGTCTGTGCGTTTTCCTTGATTTTATTAGTTTACAATTCCGATTGGAATTTTTTACCTGACAGCAGTCTGAAAAGCCGTTTTTAATCGTTTTAAGGTGCAGGGAAACAATGTTCCTAATCAAGATATATATAACAAATATGGAGAAGCATAGTATTACATGTGTTTCCTTTTCGTAGATAAAAATATCTAACACAGGTTTAGTATCATTTCTTTAAAAAAAAAAAAAAAATCTCATAACATGCTGCGACAATGTTCATGAGGCAGCCGTATAGAGGTCATAACGGAAGAAGCTGATGGAAGTCGGTACGTCAATTTATCAGATGTACTCTGGGCCAGGTTCAAAACCAAGAACATCCATGATTAGTCGACGGCATTCATGTCACGCCTTTGACTGCTGCAAGCGAATAGCAAATAAGGAATGATTCGTAGAGTTAGCGTGTGATACCCACGTGTGCTGTTAGTATATAATTGAAGGTACGTCAATTTCGCGGATTTATCTGGCAGTAGCCTAGATTGCTCAGTCCTGTACACGTTCTGGATACAGTCGATTATTCATTGGCTTACAACATTAAAAGCGATAGCTCTATGAATAATTTACTTATTTACTACTGGCTTGCAGTAGTCAAATGCGTTTCGTGATAGCCGCCAGCTAATCACACACGTGATTATGAAGTATATATTTTTGGCGTTCAACCTGACCTGGAATGTATTTGCGAAATTGACGTACCTCTATATATAATGGATAAAGCCACCATTTTATGGCGAAAAGATCTTTGCACCAATTTGTTTAAGTGCCTTACGTGCACATCCGCAGCTCTGCTTCATAATCTGTGATTGGACGTCTTAGCTCCGACTTGTGAAGTTGTAGAAACGTTATTGTGATTGGCAAAGTCAAGTGAGAGACATCACTTCACAAAGACACGCTGCCAATAAACATGAAGTAGAACTGCAGATATGCACATAAGTCACTGAAACAAAGTGGGGCGCAAAATTCTTTTCGCGAAAATCAGGAGTCCCTAATAATATACATGGCTAGTGCGTGTATAGGATAAAAAAATCTAAGTTACTGCTAGATGAATCTGCGGTTTTGTCGCATCTATACTTATCGTTAGACACCCGGATATTTCGCGAGTTCAACCACCAGCCGGCTAGACTCCACAGTCCTGTATACACTATGTCCTCAGCTACTAGTTCACTGGCTGATGCTCCAGTGAGTGGCCAATTGTACATGTGACAAGGCAGCGCTGGAGTCAGTGAGTGTTTTCATGCGGGCCTGCTATTGGTTAACAATCCTCAAGGAGGAGTTTCAATATCAGTGGCACATTCACGAAAATAATTAACGCGTACAGTAGTTAAAAATGTAACGTCTTCTCAAATGAATTCGTGAAATTGACGGGCCTCTACATCGTTTATCATCTCCAGACCATGTCAGTTTTACCAGCGAGTGACTGGCGCATTGGCATTCACTTGTGTGACGAGGCGCACGTATTTACATTTCGTAGTTCAAGAACCAGTCTCTAATAAGTTACTTACCATTTAAAAAAATATAATTAGACAAGAAGCTTCTTCTGGCATTGAGAAAGTTCTATCCAATCTTTCATAAGTACAG
Organism: Medauroidea extradentata; assembly: GCA_003012365.1. Classification (NCBI taxonomy): domain Eukaryota; kingdom Metazoa; phylum Arthropoda; class Insecta; order Phasmatodea; family Phasmatidae; genus Medauroidea; species Medauroidea extradentata. The sequence goes on from PNEQ01037543.1 coordinate 84,785, forward strand.
AAAAAGTATATGGAATTAATAACATATGTATTTATATTGAAATTCATTTGTTGCAAGTACTTATATTTATTTTTTTAGTTTTCAGTGTAAGTACAAAACATAAAAAAATAATCAAATTGTATGAAAATTACAAATAACTTATATTTTGGCGACACGAGAAAGAGAACTGTTAGTTATACTACGATATTTTAAACTGAAAATAAATACCAGTGCAATTTTTTGGTCAGACAGATCAACAAGACATGTTTACTTTCGACTTCAACTAACTTTGAAGTTTCTACAAAGAACCGAATAATTTTCATAAGTCTCTTGAGTAACTAGTATTAACAAAATATTATTCAATTTGTAAAATACGAGAATAAAAGTATTTGTATGCTGTATAAACAATATGTAATACCGTGTCCCGGTCTTATCTTTGCACCTGTATGCTCGTTTTAAAATTTGGACCTTACATGACGCTAACATGTTGACGTACGAAAAAAATAATGTAACTCATACTAAGTAAAATTTTGCAATTAAGTTACTTTCTAGCAATTATACTCATGCGAAGGTTTTTGTATTGAAAACGGGGAAATTAAGAAAATATGCTTTTATAGTTTTAACTTTTATGTAAATACTCTAAGAAAGCTCTGAATGATGACGTATTGCCAACACTTTGTGCTGTGAATTTGTTTATAAGTTAAAATATTATACTATGTGTTGTCCCAAAACGTTTTGAATTTTATTAGTGGTACGTAAAATTATGGGCTTTAAAAAATCTTATTTGACGAAATATAGTCACCATTGGATATGGCAACAACTTTAATAGCATTCGGCATAAATATCGAATGACATATTTTTTTGCAACAGAAGAGATTTGAGAGGCGAATTCTTCATAGACGTAGAGCCTGTGCTCCGACCTATCAGGGTGCAGCTACCGACAGGAGATGATTCAGTACTTGTAGTCACAGAGGCAAGATAGTTCGAGAGCTGACTTGCTATTGGCCGACTTCGAATAGCACCGTATGGCCGGGGAACTGATTGAATAACGCTGAACGACTTAACGAGCACTTGACGCGACTTTGTGTGCCGAACGCCCTACGTGGGCGCAATTTACGAGACACCCTCTAAAATTGACGGCCTCTTTGCAAGCGGTTACGCCTTCTCGTGATGGGCAGACGGTGACCTCAACAACCACGGGTCAGTAGGCGGGAACTTCAGACCATGAAGATCCGGGATCCAACTCCTCGTTATGTTTAAGATGTATGCATCTATTTCAGACCGAAAACTAGGTCCTTTCCCACACAGCACAGGAAACTCTTAGGATGTCCCGTAAATGTCCCAAATGTCCGAAATACATCCCGGAAATCCTATGGATACCCCCAGGATATTGTAATGGTACTTAGTTCGTGTTAAAGAGCAATGAGATTTTGTAACGTAACATAGCCGTGCGGAGATAACTATAATGTAAAAGTTACAATAAACTGAAAACATCATTTAAAAATTAGGTTGTAAATTATTTGAGGTGACAGAAAATCTTATCCAAGCTCCCCAAGTATCTCAACTTGATACCCCTCACGGAACATATTTCGTCTGTAGACATTACCAGAAGGACTATCTCATGTAAAACAAACAAATTTACTAATATATTTTTTTTAGTTATTCTTGGTCACCAAACGTTGTGAGCAAAAATGATCCAAAAGGAAAAAAGCATCCATATTATTATTTTAAGAAAAACTGTTTCGAAAACATACATATACCAAGACAACATGTGGAAAATAACGTAAATAACAAAAGCCTCACTCACACTCTTCAAGCCACCTGTTTACCCGTTTTCAGTAACCAATCTTTAAAGATGGGGAAATTTCACGAATTCAATGACCTGCATTTTTGAATCAATTATCCTATGTATTGAGCCCTGTCTATTTGTTCATTGTCTGTTGTTCCACTGTGTAACAGCTAGTGGATAAATGGTCGGGACTTGAGCATGCGTAGGAAATTTGATTCTAACATGCAGGTCATTGAATTCTCTACAAATCGTATGTGCGACCCAACATTAGAGCGTCAAAACGTATAAATAATCACTGCTGGTGTGTGGGTTAGGAATAATACTTTGTAACTATGTATTTCAGGCTAAACTTCTAATTTCTATTAACTAGTCAGATACTGTGCAACAGCTGAAAGTTTTTTTTTGTTGTTAATTGTCACCATAGTTGATTAGAATATTATTTGTGTAATGACAATTGTGATAATAGAGTATATTGGTTAAACAGTGCTAGGTTTATAAAAGTGAATAAAAAAGACAGTTTTGCGCATTTATATTGTCAGTTAATTAACAAATTAAATCAGTCTTTAATTTGAATTGTAAGACTTAAGTAATAAGCAAGTCCAAATTGTAAAACTTCCCAAGAATATTTTATAACTAAATTTTTACAGAACTTTTCATGATATAATGTTGATTAAAGCTGATAAAATGCTCAGTGCGAAAGTTCTCAAGTGTCCTAACTTAAGAGTACATTACTGTAATGAATTCAGCAAACGAAACAAAATATCAGGTATACTATGACAACGAAAAATCTCTGTTACATTCAAAATTTTTTCTGTTTCGTGGAAAAAATACCAAACTTTAATTGGATAAATCAATTTTTTTCCCTTCACTGGTCCCTAGCTATCTATTTCTTCGCCAAATGTCCCAAAAATGAATATTCTAGTATTCTGAGCAAGACAAAGTTACCTTACATTTTCAAATAAGCAGCTGTCTACATCAGAGTTATAATACGCTGAAAATCAATCAGTTTATCTTAACGAATGTTAGCAGACCGGTGCAGCAGTTTTTGTTGGCTTTCAGGAAAACTTAACTTTAAAATTTTTTTACTAATGGGGCATGCACATTTTTCTGAAATAAAAATAGGTTATGTTAAGATTCGCTACAGCAGTTTGTGACTGAACGAGGCGGTGCAACGGGAAGGCTCTATACTCGCATTCGGGAGTACCCGGGTTCAATTCCCGGCTTCAGGCGTTCTCATTCTGAAGGTATTTTTCACCGTTTTTTTTGGTATATGTATGTTTTCGGAACTTAATATCTTAAAATAATAATATATTGCCATATTTCCTTTCGAATTATTTGTGCTAATAATTAGAGACACTGGTAAATCGCGGGAAAAGTTGAATGTTTGTTAGGCTCCAACATACTATGTATAACACTAAAGGTTATGCACCTATAGTGGCTATTGTTTATATGAAGCACTGTGTCCCTCTTCAACAGACCCAATTATAACTGTATAGTTTTAACACAGAACGTTTGTGGTTTGCCAGAAAACTGTTCACACGTGTCACGATTGACATACTACAGTTTATTGCAGACTATGTTAAATATTTTTCCGATTTTCCAGTGTCCATATTAATAACATTTTGTGACCTAGAATATCTGAATAAAATATTTTGGTGAATTTGTTTACTTTACATGAGATGGTCCTTCTGATAATGTCCAATTTCATGTCCTTGTGTACATCAGTTTGTAACTGTATATCTAACCACTAGATACACTATTATTTCGCGTATTGATTCTAGGTCATGTTGAACGTCAACAGCGTATACTTCACTGTCATTCCTGTGATCGGACAACAGTAGTTTTGATACACATATGACGACTGCCAACCAGTAAGGAATAAGGATTGTGAACTCACGTGATATTCTCTTGTAGGCTCAGAAGCCAATGAATACTCGACTGTGGCCGGTGCGTGCATAGGACTGAGAAGTCTAAGCTGCTACCAGATGAATACTCGAAATAATCATGGCTCTACTAATCACCTCGCTGTGAACGAGACATAAAAATTAACAAAACTAAAAATTAAAAAATTTAGCTTGAAGTTTACGGAATTCGAAAATCATCAGTAGGTATCCATCCAAGGCTGCGTTGATGCTACTTATATCTTTGAGTGTTTTATTGCATTGGGACAGCATGACAAACTGTACTAGTTTGGACATACACTACTGCGATGTACGTCGTCCCAAAATTCTTAGAACGAGACTAATAAAAACAAACATCGAAAAACAAAAAATGAGAAAACAAGCCTAGTTGGCTGTAGTCAACACATCCACAAACCAAAACAATATAACATGAAAGATCCCATAAGGAATTAGTCAACAACAGATAAAGTACAAAAATAAACAATAAAAAAATAAAAGTCAAAATACAAAATAATCCGTAAAACTCAGGACATCACAATTATGACAGCACAGACAATACCGAGACGAAAACAATAATAGACACAAGACAGGATAACAACGATGACGTCACAGACAACACACAACTATGAAGACACAAAAGAACACAGTAGATTTCCAAAGGCCGACTTTTCACGACGTTTCGGGAGCTGACATCTGCTCCCGTCTTCTGGTGAAAAAAAAAAAAAAAAAAAACAGTATTTATAGCCTGAAGCTCTGCTACTGTTAGACTGATAAAACTTAAAAATCATTTATGTTTGCATTCATGACGTTGTACGACCGAAAAAAAATTTAATTATATGAAGGAAAATTCTCTTGAACTAGCCACGTAAAGTCAACTGGTGAAAACACTTTAAAAAGACGTCTATTACGCCCTTGAATTACATACTTTATTGGAATGTCGAAGAGGCTCAAACCTGAGTTGTCTGCCATGTTGGTATCTGGGTTTTTTTATTATTTTTTTTTATTTGGCTGTCCTTAGTTTATTTGACCCGATTCCTTTTATTGAATTTTATGCTGTGTATGTATCCTATTGACTAAAGCGTACTCTGCTTGTGATATGTGTTTCTAGTCTCTTCGGTTGTCGTAAAACAAAATCCAGTCATGCATTCCCACTGCACAACTCTTTCAAAGATAATACACTTGTAATATTACATCATCCCCGTTGGTACCAGAGACTTCGATGTAAAGCAGTCTCCTAAAACACTCCTATTCCTTCAAGAGTGTGGCTAGAAGAGCGTGGGGGAAGGGAGACTTTTCATTTACCGACCTCTGGTAGTTGAGATTCACTTGGCTAGTTCGTAATCGGCCGGCAAGTCGAAGAGGAAATAAGAAAAAAAGTAATCCCGAAGGAAAAAGGGAATTAGTTGGGCGGACACGTGGCGAATCACACGGCTGGGACGAGCACGTTAAAGAGGACCCACCACGTTGCTGCGATAATCGCGATGAATAATTAATCGACCGTCACCCCTTTCCCCCTCCCACTCTCTTTAAAGGAGTCTCGAGCAACGTTACTAGATAATACGCTGAGGTGCACAAGAACTTTTCATTCTTGTAAGAAATGTTACTTTAATGATGACTAAGGATTTTTTATTTTTATTTTAAGGGCATGGTAGACAGAAATATTCACCATTGCGTTTTTATCTTAGTATTGATTCCGGGTATGTATATATATATATATATATATATATATATATATATATATATATATATATATATATATATAAGAGATTAATTGTGACTGTTGTACATTTTTTTATCTATCATAGTTTTTGTACAATCGCTTGTCAAAGATAGAACGTTGCATGTCACGGTTTTAATTACGACATAAAAATCAACTGACTTACATAACTGAAATAATTCTCAATGAATAACGTTGTGCTATGTAAAATCACAAAGTAAAATATTTTTGTACTTAAAAAATTGAGAAATTATTAATTAAAAATTTAAAAATCCTACGACTTTTTTTAAATAGAAAAGTACATTGTTTTGTCGTTTTATATAGTAGACTTAGTAGCCTACAACATCGTTATTAAGGGTAAAGTGATAATATTTTTAAAAGTAGTTTTTAGTGTCGTATGCAACGTTGTGACATTGACAAGCCATTATGCAAAAACTGTGATGGGTGAAATAATTTCATAAGAACAAAAGGTAGTCAAAATTTATGTCAAAATAAAAAGTTAAATATCGTGTACAAATACAAAAATAATAACATGGTGTGAAAATTGCTGTATACTGCCGTGCTCAAAAGCGGGTTTTCGTCTCGTCGTCAGCGAGATTTTTAGTGTCGTTGACACACAATATTATAAAATTTCATAAATGAGAAAGGAATAGGCGATGGCCTATGCTAGGGAACCATTTCGGAATTCGCCTGTAGCGATTTCGGAAAAACACGGGAAATTTAAATCAGGACGTTCAGGACCGGAAATCAAATCTGAGTCTCCCGAACGCGAGTCCAATATCACTCTGCAGACGTAAGATTGTGATTTATTTCGGAAAAGTCTGACCGATTTCCATGCTTCAATTAAACGTATTCGTGTCTGTCGATCAATTTATTCTGTCGCTTGAACTGATGTATGTTAACTAACACTATGTGCACGTTCGCAATGAAACAGCTACAAATACGTTAAGACATTTAGCTTATGGTGGTTGATATAAAATGATGATGACGGAGCATTCGACAACCTTACTAACTGCTATCAGAGAATTAGGTAGTATACGTCTTTGATATTTGCTTAGTCTTCGACTAAAATTTTCATTCTTTCTTTCATATTAATGTATGAAATTGTTTTTATTACCCCTTTGCAGTGTAAAGTTTTGTGTTACGTGCGGTAATACAAATCTCATAATTCTGAATGTTTAGCCTCTCGAATGTAACTGTATACTTCTAGGAGACTACTTCTTCCACGAATGTTGATGGTGTGTGGCCATAAAGCTACTTCAGTAATTATGGAAAACGTAAATTATTGACACTGTTTATTCATTCCTATTTAAAAAAAACTATAGCATCCCGTCTAGTGTCCGTATAGGATAATTATTTTAACTACAGATTATTGGAAATCCCATACAAAACTAGACAGATGATGGGAAACTTATTGCAGTATGAGGCAATATCATTGATTGTTGATGCCCAGACTAAGCAAACCTCGGGTAGTTATCTATTGGTAAACTGGAAAGTTTTGAAGGATTGGCAGCATCTTAACTGATTATCCCCTACTTGAGATCTTTCTGTGTGAGTGGACATCATTGGTACACCTGGAATTCAAGCAAGTGATAAAGACGTAAAACGGGAACTGCCATGCATTTTTTTTTTTAAACAATTGATAGGTACTCCGGATTTCCGCGTAAAGATTTTTGCACTATCAAGTTTCAATACCTTACGTTCAAATCTTCAAATCTAATTCATGAACTCTCACAGTGTGTTCTTTCTCAGAGACATATCTTGTTTAACTGTACCGATTACGAAAATGTTACTGCAACACCACATGTCTGTGATTGGTGGGTTGACCTTCAAGACCCGTGATAGTTAAAACGACAAATATCTGACCATGACGCAGATGTTTACAGAAGGTGTTGAAACAAGTTAGTTCAAAAATGTTTTCGTCAAAATCAGCTGTTCCAAACAAGGGAGGATTTGGTATTACTAGGGTGTTAATGTAAAATTGCAAAATTTGTATTATCTGTGGATAACGCACATTCTCTTGAGTGTTGCTAGTTTAGTTTCTGAAGCTTCTTTTATCAGAGAGGTGTTTTGTATTTCTACCCATAACATATATTCTCTTATTTACAAGGAAAGGAAAAACTCGAGAATTCAATGACTAGAGGTGATGGTAAATCGCGAAAATTGTTTGTGCCAACATATTCTTGATAAGGCCACAGACTAAATAATAGTACAGACATGAAATTACGTGGTGGCTTGTTTGATACGGGTGAACTCCGCCGCTTATTGGCTGACCGAGGTTGTTGATACCAGCCCCGTGTATGTTTGGCTCCTGCATGTTACTACAGGTTTCCTATTGGCCTGGCAGCCGCCTTACGATGTTTGGCAGCAGGCGTCTTCGCCACGTTGCTGGCCAGGGAAGCCATTTTGCTGGCGTGTGTGACTGAGTTCGTTCATCTACTGGCTATTTCACTTCTGTATTCCTAAATATTCTGTGGTAACACTGTAGGTCCTTTGACAGGTATGACTGGATGATATACGTCGGACACAATGCAGCTGTCTGCAGACCAATAATAGACATCAAATATTACAATAGCGGGATTCTTATTGACTCAGTCAAATAGGGTAACAGCTCCAAGCGAAAGTCAGTATTCTTCTGGTAAGCTGAACGTGAGTTGAAACCCAGCAAAGAGTCAAGTTTTCTCGCGATAAACCATCATCTCTATCAATGACCTACATGCAAGAATGCACTGTCATTGTTTACTCAAGTCCCGACAACTTGTCCGTTAGCGGCTTCTTCCTAGAACAGCGGAAAATGAACGAATAGGAAGGGCTTAATTACGCACAGAACAGTCAATTTCAACGTGCAGGTCATTGTATTCGCGAATTTTTCATTTCATTAGCTATTTACCATCCCCACAATGCGGAAGGTAATGAGTGACCGTTACAAAATCCAGTCCCGCGAGTCACGCATAGCTGGACACCGAGTATTTTCCTCGGTTAATTGAACCCGAAAAAAAAATAAAATACGAGTTTACTCGTAATTGCACCTTCTGTAGCGTAAAAGAAGTAAAACCGTCTTCACACTGCAAAACAGGTAGAGAATTACGAAAACTCGTTAAACTGGTTATATAACCTTAATGTATCAGTTATGTTGTGATTTTTAAATCAGTATTAACTTGAACGAATTTTATTGATTTTAAACATATTACAGCATGGCTTGTGACGTAGTACAACAGTAATATCTCTAGTCTTCCGAGAAATACATTAGAGGCACTCCAATATTATAAACGTTAGAATAAGACCAACCATTCTTTTCTTTCAAAGAATATTTTTGTCCTGTTACAACACAACTCCCCGGAAACCCAGTTGTCAAAGAAATTATTTTCAAAAGGACAAAAGTTGCTTATGTAAAAAAAATAATTTTTTTAAACACTTTATGTTATAGCATTGCTTCTGAACCACCAACGAGGAAACATTAAATTTGTATTATGTTATTCTGATCATGAAAATATAAATTTTTATTTTTTATCACCGTAAGACAAATAAATGTTATGTAACTATTAACAATAAAAAAACTGTATAAGCACCTAAATTCGAATTTGCATTCCTGCTTTTGATGACCCCGCAACTTACGCTTAGACTATCACCAATTGTATGCGCAATATTATTTAAATTATATATATTTACATATAATACACAGTTAAATTATGTAACTTTGTCATATTTCATTGAATGTAATTGAAATGAACATATACATTATCCTGGCAAAATTCATGCTAGAGGATGAAGTTTTTGTATATTCACATGATTTCCGAAAAAATCGTAAATTTTACAATGAAAATTCGCGTAACTGAACAAACTAATTGTTTCACAAGGAATACCTTTGTATGTTTACAAACGAGAAGTATACGGAAATAACTTGTAATAAAAAAAAAAAAAAAAAAAACAAATAGACTTTAGGTAAAAGCGTTCCTCTTCTTGGTGACAGCGAGGTCATCAGACACGGACTAGACTATGAGGATCCGGAAGACGCAATTAATCGGCCATGACCTATGTTAAGGAACCGCCCATATGTTCGCCTGAAGTTATTGTGGTGAATCCTGTAAAATCAAACCTAGGATTGTCAGGGACAGGAAATCCAATTCGGTTTTTTCAGAATGCGTTACACAAACTTACCACAGAACAGCCTTACTCAGTACTAAATGTTCGTATCGCTGAAAGAAACAGTTAAAATGAAAGGAAGAATCGCTTCCTGCATACCAGATATATAAAAACGTAGGAGAAACTAACTTGTAGAGGAACCTACAGTATTGATTTAAGGAAGGTCAAATTCTGAAGCGACTGGTGCGATTAGTTGCAATACCATAATCAGGTATTAGAAATTATTTTTATCAGTAACATCTGGTTAGGCGGATGGTGCACTGCTATCTCGAATTAACGGTATTTTTCCCACTGGAAGCATTTCTGCATGCATTCAGTATTCATGATATTTCATGATATAAATATTAGTTTTATACACATGTTTACGTTGTTAGATTGTTATCTGGCATTTGTTGGCAGAGTAGAAAGATTGCGTTATTTTCCCCCAAAAAATATAAGAAAAATTAATTTATTATCTAGCAATGTAAAAGTTTGCAGTAGGTTAAAATTTAGACCGTGAAATATCAATAAGGTTGATAGTTCATGACATGGCGAAGAGTGATGTGTTCTAGGGCTAGCGGTGATTAGCAGTGACTATACAGATCTCTCAGTTGCCTGTGTAACCATTTGACTGGTAGGAGCAGATACACCTCTCAGTCAGTAGCGTGTACGAGGCGAGGAACTAGTTCTCAGTAATACATAGGGCCACGATTTTGTCGCGAAAAGATTTTTTCCCCACTTTGTTTCAGTGTCTCACGTGCACATCGGCAGTTCTGTTTCAAGGTTATTGGCAGCGTGTCTTTGTTCAGACACGTTTCTCATTTGACTGCACCAATAAAAATAAGATTATTGTGAGTCTGTACGTCTATAATTCGCCAAGGCCAGTGAGAGTAAAATCATCCAACCACAGACGATGTAGCAGAGCTGCAGGTGTGCACATGACGCATCGAAACCAAATGTTGCATAAATCTTTTCGCCATAAAGTCGTGGCTCTAGTAATACACCTAAGTCTCAGCAACACAACTGTCGCCTGCTCAAAGTGTATAGTCGGATGCCATGGAACACACCCACGCTTTGCCGCTGCAGTACATGAATGCTTATAGCGGGGAAAGTAGTGTAAATTGCTGATGGCCGTGCACCATCTATCTTAAGAGCCTGCGTCAACTCTTTCATAAATAATTATTAATTTTCTTATAATAAATGGAAGGTGCGACGAATTAGAGGCAATATCTTAATATAAACTTTAAATTATATTATTATATGCGTATTATTGGATTTAATTGGTACTAGAAGTTATTTTACCTTTTTTGCAAGGTGAGAGATGATTATCATTTCAAATTATAAATTAGCATAACTATTCCATACTTACGCTTTGGTATTTCGTATACAATGTACATATTGAGGGATAAGGTAACTACCTAAGCCCGTATTGAATAGTTTTCAAGTAATTAGTGCACATTTTATTAACTGGATAGAAATTTTAAAAATTCCGCATGATGAGATATTCGGGCTCTTGAGTCTTGGAACACTGCCTCTTCACATAAATACAATTGTCTCTAATTTACGCATTTATTTATGTATTTAGCTATGTCGCAAATTTAACATCAGCGAGGCTAAAAACAAGATGTATCACATGCATATATGTACGTTTATTTATTTAAATATATAATTACTGAGTTTCTGTGCTTGCGATTCGAGTCACGAAAACGATTTATTTTGCAAGAACTCTATTCACAATTTTCTTCCCCAATGACTGACTATTCGCGGTACAGAGAACACTTTTGGAGTACTAGAATTTATTTTTTTTTCAGCTATTTTAAAACGTTTTCACAAAAGTGAAAATGTATTTAAAATGTATGTATACATATCCTATATCACAGTACGCAATAAAACGTAGGAAACCACAAAATCGTATAATTTTTTGATATTATTCTTGACAACATTTTGAAATGTGCTTAATTTAGTATGAACCGTCAATCACTCCATTATGGGATCTAACAGGACACTAGGGAAACTGTAAAAAATCTCCCTTAGCGGTAATGAAAATTATTAACTAATACACGATATGGGCAAATATGATGGTATATCGCGAAAAAGTTTTGTGTTAACATACCCTTGAAAACGCTGTAGTTTTATTTACAACATATATGATTCGATGATAGAGTTCTGACACAACGTAGCTGTCTGCATACCAATAACAAGCATAAAATATTACAGTATGGGGATTATTATTGGCTCAGCCAAATAGGGTAACGCAGTTCCAAGCACGAGCTAATTCAAGTAATCTTCTGGTAAGCTGAAAGTGTGTTGAAATCCAGCAAACAATCAAATTTTCCCGCGATAAACGTCATCTTTAAATATGGGGCACTGGCAACGCTTTAGATTGTGAATAGAGCAAATGATGAGCAGTGTTAGTATACAAGTCTAGGCATCACTAATATACATTTGACTGTTTCATAAAAAAGTTGTATTACGGATCTTCTCTACCAGTCCTTTAATGCATTGCAGCGAGTTACGACTATTATATTTTTGGCGAAACTAAATTAACGGACATTATATCTGTATATCTAAGAAAAGAACACGCAATTCAAACTATGCCGCTATAGTTTTGAAAATTCGGCACGTTTATTAGGAACAATATTTTCTGGCCCTTCAAAACGGCCAAAAATTATTATTTTTTTTAAACTGCAGTATCTGGAAAATTAATAATCGGATTCGAAAAACACAACTACAGAAAAAACCTTTAACTATGCTGCCCATAAATAAAATAATGTGGTCACCACTAAAGTCCCGTAAGAAAAACGATAATAGTAAAGCTCTGCACGCCATCTGAGGGGTTTGCACGGAGAGGTGATAATACATTACACACGTCGGTTAGTGACAACCTTACCGTTCCTGCCTCACACACACAAACACAACCTATTTAGGGAGTTTACGTATTTTGCGCATTTGAGGCGTGGAAGTGCGTAAGCAGTTAGGACGACACTGCATGCTTTCATTACGTCTCTCCCTAACCTCTAGGCGCCAGTCACTGAACTGACATACAGTATTCACGCCAACAACGCATCTGTATGAAACTTTCATTGATGACTCCACCATTTTATGGCATAAAATTAGAGATCAAGGTGTATAGTTAGAGACACTGGTAAATCGCGGGAAAATTTGATTGTTTGCTAGACTCCAACATGCTATGTATAACACTGAAGGTTTTGCACCTATATTGGCTATAGTTTATATGAAGCACTGCGTCCCTCTTCAACAGGCCCAATTAGAACTGTACATTTTTTACACAGAACGTGTGTGATTTGCCAGAAAACTGTTCACGCGTATCACGATTGAGATACTACAGTTTATTGGAGACTATGTTAAATATTTTCGCGATTTTCCAGTGTCTCTATGTATAGTACACGCCTTCACCTTTTCAAAGGTTATGCACCAGTATTATTTGTACCTAAATCGGGCCGCAAAAGACTCCTATTTTCGGCATATTCGGGCAATAGAAAGATTTAAAGATGAGAGGTAAACTTGAAGTGGGTATACCTACGTGTAACGTTATCTGAATGCTATTCCTAATATGACATCAGCCATGTCCGTTGATCAGTTTTCGAATAATCTGGTAATGGCCGAATATATGCTCACCGCTCAGTTATCTGGGCAACCGGTCACCTTAACACTGCCATTGGTATATGGGAAACAGTTTTACTATACTCACTTTCTTAAAACTCATATACATCGGTATTGTATGCTTAGGAAACATTTTTATTCAGAAGGGATTAGATGTTATCAGTCGAGCCGCGATTTTATGGCGAAAAGATTTTTGCAACATTTGGTTTCGATCCGTTATGCGCACACCTGCAGCTCTGCTACATCGTCTGTGGTTGGATGATTTTACTCTCACTGGCCTTGGCAAATCATAGACGTACAGACTCACAATAATCTTATTCTGATTGGTGCAGTAAAATGAGAAACGTGTCTGAACAAAGACACGCTGCCAAAAACCTTGAAACAGAACTGCCGATGTGCACGTGAGTCACTGAAACAAAGTGGGGCAAAAATCTTTTCGCGACAAAATCGTGGCCCTAGTTATCAGTATATTAGCGCAGACATATTGGTAGACGATAGAGCTTTAATGTTCTTTATATTATGTTGTAAATGTATTCTTACGCAAATAAAAAAACAATAAAATATACCGTTAGTATGTTTAGGGCCCCGAATATTTCGCGAAAAGAATTTCGTCCCAGTTATTTCTTTCTTTTCTTTCTAGTGTCTTACTTCGTTTTAATTGACAGCGTGACTTTGAGAAATTACGTCTGTCATTCACGGTAAGGTTATCTCAACACCATGTTATTGTAATTTGCGAGTAGCGCTTCAAGACAGTTTAAAGTAAAACTATCCAACTGCTCACTAAGAAGCAGACATGCAGATGTGAACGAAAGGCATTGAAACAAACTGGGAGAAAATTGTTTCCTCTATAAGTTCGTTGTACGAAGTAAGCCGTAGGTTGGATAATCGTTCAAAAGTAATTCGACAGCATTTTCCTTCATAGTTCCGAAATGATTACTGCATCAAGTCCAGGAACTTCGTGGTTATGTATGAATTGTAATTAGTGCATTAGTTTCTACTACGGTAGTAAGTTATGGTATGGTATTTGGGCTTTACGTCTCATTGAAAGCGAGGCCATTAGAGACGGGGACACACAAACTTAGCACAATAACAGGAGCTGTGAGAAGAGTCAGCCATGGGTTTTGTTAAGGCTTGGTTTCAGTCGCCATATAGAATTTTATTATTTTTAGCTTTTTTTTTTAATTCTGAGAAGAAAATTGTCAAATATAGTATTATTCCTCAAATTCTATTTACATTTCGCTACAGTGTAGACCTTGCGATTTAGCTGTGAACACATAATTACGCCGCAATCTGTGTGGTTAATTTTTTTATATTCACAATTTGCCCGACTGATTACAGCCTATTTATACGTTACTAACTCTATTGCCATGCTTGAACTGTAGCTCAATGTAAATAGAATTTGAGGTATAGTCGCAGATTTAATATTTTTCCTTCTCAAAATTCCAAAAAGCGAAAGATAATAAAATTCAATATGGCAACTGGAACGAAGCCTTAAGGAACCGTTCCAGCCTTGGCCTGGAGCGATTTCGGGAAGCCATGAAAACTAAGATCAGGATGGTCGGAGCTGAGTATCGAACCTAGGTCCTCACGAATGCGGGTCCAAAAATGTTACCGTCGAGCCACCTCGCTCGGTAGTGCGGTAGTAAACAAGAACTTGTTTGTAACGGCGAAGTACACATGAGCTGACCAGAGGGACGATTAAATATCGCTTTTTACGGGTGCAACGCAAAATTTGCACCTGCGTTGCGTCTGGTTGCACTGCATTGGAATTATATATTCACGTAATGCCATAGAGGACCCGCTTAACTTGCTGTGCACTTGCGTTGCGCTGCGTCGGTGCAAATATAAGGTGGCGATATTTAATCGGCCCCCAGCCGCGCGTTCCCGCGCGAGGGCAGCTCTAGACGACGTGACCCCAACTCGCGAGAGGGCAGAAAACAGCGAGGAGCCCATACCACACTCGCCAATTACAATGTCGGGCGGCGGAGGTGAAGGATGACGTCTAATTACAGCCCCGCATCGCCACACGGACTCCAACCCAGCGCCCTTGTTTTATGAGTGCCGTACCGCATAATTGAAACGATGAGGGGCTCCGTAAGCCGCGTCGTCCCCGGGGAACGGAAGCAATGACTCCTTCATCTGGACAAGGGGATAATTTGAAAATTGGAACGTAATGGTTCGCGACCACTTGGCAGTTTACGCAAGTGGTCCATTTCACTCTGATTACTTCCTTCTCGCACCATTTTATGCATTGGGACCTGACGAATTCGCTGGTTACAAGCTTAAGCTCATTTTCTATAGTTACTTCTGCTTTTACTACAATAATATTTGTAACCTTAATCGAGAGCAAGTACAGAAAAATTGTTGCAGTTTTGTTAACTATTATTTTCAAGACAAAATACATAACGCTTTCAGCTGATTGTCAAATCAATATAATTCTCATAAATGAACTAACTAGCCAAATATATTGTCAAGAAAAATTAGGCTACACAGTAAAAACTATTTTTAAAAAACTGTGCAACCGTAATTCGTTATCTGCTCTCGTTCGGAAATAGTTAGAAGTTGTCGTGAAAGCAGGAAAGTGGTGAATCATGGCCTTAACTACATTGTCCTGTATATACCAGTCACAACCTGTCATTCCATTGGCCATGAGCATCTATGTAAATTCATTTTCTTACGTGACCAATTTACGGGAGATTGGTCATTCTACCTTGCAACTTATGTTTATTGGACAGAGGTGATCTCGGCAGCAAGCCATGTCATTGTTGACCAAAAAGAGACTTTGAATGTGACTACAGTTATCTAGAGTCTTGGCTATGCGTCAGAAAATACTGCGCATTTTGCACGTCGTTTAAAAGTCACTCTGTTATCCCGGGTGAAGTACAATTCCAGCCTGAGGCATTTACGACGAAATCAAATTTTGTTTATATCCAAATCGGTAAACCCAGCCAATTAAATGCATGCGTCTGACTTTTACCTTGCTTATACACGTGAATCGTGTATTTTGGTCATTTGACGTGGGGAGAAACCTAGTTTATTTTATAAGGTTTCTTTTCGTAAATGCCCAGTTCTTTCAGGCGTGAGGATCTTTGAAGACATATTTCGAGTTTGCTCGATTTGATGTGCTACTCTTTTATACCACCCTTTTTCTATCGCATGTGAGTTTTACTTACGGCCTGAGTAGCTAGGAATTCCGGAATCCTTGTATAATCTACCAATTTATCAGGAATTTCATCGTGGTATTATAATGTGATGGTTAATATCCGATGATTCCTATGCAATAGTGTGATAAGCAGAATAAGATTAGGTTCATAAGATAAATTCACGAACTTTGGCTTTCCTGAATAATAGCTTACTTGGTCACCTGTAACGTGATAAAATTACACACTACATTTCACATAGTTTCAGTAATTTTTTTTTAAATTCGTAGAAACTTACTGTTAGTTAGAGGTAAGCAGATTTCGCGTCTGCAGACTAGACTGCAAGCTGTTGTTCACTCGCTCGACATCTTCAGTTAGCTCATAGCCGTCTTAAGTAGAAAGCCGCGGCCTTATACGTGGCAACACTGTCAGGAAGGGTCATTTTAACACTTCTTTTAGCACTCCGAAGACGATTACACATCCTGATTCGTTATTGTGCCATACATACTGGCGAATCAAGGGAAGCCGTTGCCGTTAGCGAGACGAAAGAAGTGTTAAAATGACCCTTCCTGGCAGGGTTGCCAGATCTAAGGCCGCGGCCTTCTACTAAAGACGGCTTTGGTCAGCTTCCACTATCGTGGCTTGCAGCGAGAAACGAATTTGGCGAATAATTAAAATTTACACAATAGTGTGACCAATAACACGCAAATCAGTCTAACATGTAAAATGATATCATATGAGCGATGAATGCCAATGACATCACATATTGTATAACAGGCTGTATGTATCAATTCAGTTTAGTTTTGTTACAAGCTTGCGGGCTAGGTACGTTTTGGGATGGAGGTCTTGATAAAATAAAGAAAATAAAGCTTACCTAGTTTATTTACAACTGTACATACAAAAATAACCTATGTCTACAATGATTTACCACAATAAATGTCAAACAGAACAAGTAACTACTATTTACACAAAAGAAAAAAAATACATATACATAAATTCTCTGTATATGGAAAGGTTACTAGTCACTCGCAATGGTGGACCCAAAGAAATAATACCGCAGAATCTTTCTGGCCTAGAATCACCTTCTTCCTCCTACTTGCTGTGGTCCCACTCGCTGGACGCCCTTGAACAGTCGTCGCAATCCAATACTCGTCACTATCTCTTCAGAACACACTAGGCACCTGCCAGCAAAAACTCTCTCGCTCCTGCTGTAGCTCCCCCTTATATACCTCACCCTCCTTCTTCGCGAATTATCTCGGCGGGTCTCTGTTCTCCAACCTCCTGGAAAGATGTCGCTTCAATGTCAAGCACCACCCAGAGAGGTAAAGAGGGAACAGGATCATTCCAGATCACGATATTTTCTCTCGG
>PNEQ01037544.1:0-82899 GCA_003012365.1 Medauroidea extradentata
TTTGCTCAAGACAAGTGTCACATTTTTGCTCAAAATGTTCGCTTGACCTGGTATTAGATAAAGCGTAGCTGCTGGTATCTAGCGAGGTGTTTTATAGTTGCAGGGATGTAACACTATCTGCTCCAGCAGGTGCTGCCACCACGAGGTGAAAGAAGTAACCGGTGCTGCGATCAACAGGTACGAGCACAGTCAGATCTGTGCACTTCTTCAATGTTAAAACTCCCATAAGAGGCGACGTCATTTTGTCGTGCGCATGAGCAGAAAGACCGAGAGAAGAGCAGTGTTGCAACATCGCAGCTTTACAGCATAAAAACTCCGTGTATTTGTGTTCGGTTAGACGAACATTTCAAACTGTAGTGTCGCTGCAAAACACACACGAATGTTTTAAATATTTTACAAAAAAAAGTTTCACAGAAAGCTGGGTGTGCACTTACATGCCGACCGCTACTGCTCGTATCTTAATAACATAAAACAATATTAAAGCTTAATTGTTTGGCTATATTATATGCCCATGTTTTTGCCCTTACAACGGAACCCTGCGTATAGTATTAATGTACATCACGCAACTTACATATAATTTACTACATTTCAAAAGTACACATAATGTAAGTAGAGTACTGATAGGATCCCCTGCTACTGCACTAGGTCTGTGAGTGCGGCGAGTGAGTGTAGACAATGTGCTGAGTGTGTGGTGAGGTGAGAGAATGTAAGCTCACCATTGCGTCATGTAGTCAGGGCCTATGGCGAAGATGGTGGAGGAGCGGTTGCCATAGTCGGTGCCATTGAGGCCAGTCTCAGTAGAGTTGTCTTCCATGGCCCCGCCCCTCTCACCAGTGCTGACTGGCCGCCGCTGACGTCACCTGCCCGCCATCTTGTCTCCGCCTGCACAC
Source organism: Medauroidea extradentata (assembly GCA_003012365.1). Lineage (NCBI taxonomy): Eukaryota > Metazoa > Arthropoda > Insecta > Phasmatodea > Phasmatidae > Medauroidea > Medauroidea extradentata. The sequence continues at coordinate 891 of PNEQ01037544.1, forward strand.
ACAAATACACAACCACGTCGCATCGACTAAATAGCATGGAAGTAAGAAGAGCTTGGAGATGACTCCTTGTGACATATTTCAAGCCGCTTTTTTGGGTGTTACATTATGGCTCTGAGGTCTTTTGAGGATATTCATATAATGTGTTTATTCGTCTTTGAATAGTAAAAACGTAAAATATGTTACTGCAAATAAGCTTTGAAACTGATAACTAGCTACTTATTTGCTTGAAACAGAGGTTTGATTACGAACTTGCAACATAAGAATATGTTAATAAGCAGGCGGTTGCCATGATGTGAGACCCGAAAGGGCGGCGTATTGTAGGTCCCATACATTTCTATAGGCATGACCACCCTCTGCTGGATAGTAACACAAACGTTAAATGACGTGGCGGCTCATATGATAAATGGGCTTATTGGCTGTCCGAGGGTGTTGACACCAGCCGCGTGTCTGTTCGGCTTCTTCATGTTATGATAGGTTTTATATCGGCCTGTGGGTTATGCTCGAGTTTTCAGTCGCATGCGAGTTTGAAGCCGAGCTCTAGTTTTCATTACATGGAGATTGTTTCTTTCTTTCTTTATTTTGGTCCATGGTTTCATTTTTTTTTTTTTTTGTTAAACGAGAATACTATTTTCTCCACGATCTGAAAAAAAAAAAAAAAACACTCGGCTTCCAAATTGCATGCGACTGAAAACTCGAGCATAACCCTCCTGGCTGCCGACTAGCAGGGCAACCGCCTTACGCTGACTGGCGGTAGGCGTTTCCGCCATGTTGCTGGCCAGAGAAGCCATTTTGCTGGCGTGTGAGGTTGAGTTGCTGTCATTCCGGCTATTTAAGGGCGCGGTCTGCCGCAATTTTCATCACCTTGTTTAGATTTTTCATTTGCAGCAAATATTTATATATTTTTTATTTTAGACACAAAATGTGACTAAATTTGGCTCTTATGAAATTATTTTACCTCTAATAGTTTTCTCGTAATAGCTTGTTAAAGTCAAAATTTGCATGTTTCCGTTTTAAGGACTACACTAAAACCGACTGACATACCAAACTGAAAAATTTCACAGTGGGTGAAGACGTCACAGGCTACAATGTCATGTTCATGAAATCAAAGAATATATATATATTTTTTTGCGTTTAAATAAATATTCCGAAACTTGAAAAAAAATTTTGAAATAGTCAATAACTTTTTTTAAACATAGCTGAATTTGGAGCCTACAACATCGTTACTCACTGTGAATTTTTTCAGTTTGGTAAGTGAGTTGGTTTTCGTGTTTTCCTTGGAAACATGAAAATTTTGGCTTTAACGAGCCACTACGCAAAAATGATGCGAAATAAAAAAAATTATGAGAGGAAAGTTTGGTCATGTTAAGTGTCTACAGTTACAAGAATAAAAACACGGCGATGAAAACTCCGGTAGACCGCGCTCTGTATTCCTACATATTCTGTGGCATATACTTGTCTCCTACAAGGTGCCGCACTGTAAGTTTAACCCTTACTCAATGGTTAAACTTTTAATGAAATCACAGTTTGACAAATACAACAGAAACCTGAAACTTGTATAGGCCTATTTAGTACCTTCAAATAATTAAACTGTTCATAATGTAATATTCTTAATATTCTTGTAAAAGTTTTCAAATAGTTGCCTTTATAAAAGGTTTATATATATATATATATATATATATATATATATATATATATATATATATATATATACATATATACATATATACATATGTTATATATGTATGAATACGTATATTTGTTACGTTTTTTCAAACAATTAAATAGTAGGCTACTAAATGTAATATTTTGTGACATTTTTGAAGTAGTTACATTTCTAAACGGATGAACCTACCGTGTTACACCTATAACTAAGAGCATTTCCACACTACACTATATGTTTTTGTTCTTTTGTATTTCAGTTGGACTAATGTCTCAACGAAAGCAAATATAGCCTACGGTTACACACAACTTTGCACATTGTGTTTTCTAAGGAACCATCACAGATTTATACTGGATCGATTTCGAGGAACCATGGAAAACCGAAATAAGTACGGCCGGAGCCGGGAATCGAAACCGTGTTACCATTTTCTGTCACACGATAAATATGTTTTAAGTCAGTTACTTGAAATTAATTTATTTAACAGAACAATCACTACATAGGACTCCAGTTGTTTACATTTATTAAACAGTGAAATAACCACATTCTAATTTATGGAACAGCAATCAACAAAATCCATTCAACAACAATTAATGTAAGTGAAGTGTTTTAGTTACTTTACTAGTGCTGCGCGTAGCAAAACAATTGGTCATATTAAAATTACAATTCAATATTGCTTAATTACTGTAAAGTAGGCCTATCTGCAGGCCAACATAAATAGTGTTTAACATTTATGAATACGAGGGATTTACATTAAAAATGTTAATATGTAGTTTACAAAAACAAATTATGTGTTTGCAATATTATAAAATTATATCCATAATTGACACTAAAAGTTAAGTTTAGGGTCACCGTAAAAATTTTACGGAGACATAAAGAAATATATTTTTATTTATGTAGCGTCCTATGGTTATAAATTCACCAAAACAATTATAATCTAAGGAAAAATTAACACTAAGCAAGGGGTTTAAAATTAAAAGTTTACAAGGTAATGTTGAAATGTAAACGTCTTCGAGGCTGCCAGAATAGGCACGTAGTCTGCATGCAGTACTTCAGGAAATGTTGGATGGCCTGCTATTCAGACCCACAATCACTCTAAGAAGAAGAAGGTTCACTTTAACTTTGTTTTACAATATACCGACAGAAAACTTCGACATGCAAGTGTACTTGGGGTTAGAGACTCGGAGGAAAGTGTGCAGACATCGACCCTCTTAGAAGTAACTGTTTCCCCACCGAGCAGAGCTGAGGTAAACACCATTAGCGTGCGTCCTCTCACTCTTGTGGTCATCTTTGGCGGTGACCTGGCCGAAGATGCCCTTCCAGATAAGCAGAGTGTCACCATCGTGTGGACAATCTTCGGAGAGTCACCAACAATATTTTTTTTGTGGCAGCTACAACAATTTTGCGAGTATGCAACATTTATTTTGTAGTCACCACTACAAAAACTGTATTTTTACCATTAAACATGTCTTGGCCACGACAAAATTATTTTGGAGTAACTACAAAACTATTTTGTAGACAAGACTTTATACAAGATTTTTCTAGCTCTTGCAATCTCTAACACCAATATCTGCACGGAGATGTGGTTTGTGTCATCAGAGTTACCTCCCCTTTCCAAACTGTTATTATTATTACTATTATTATTTTTATTATTATAGACAATTTAATAACGCAAAAATATTTTTAAAGTCAAAATTGTCTTCATTAAAATGTAGAGTCTTTATTACCTTACTTTCCGATGGATAAAATACACTTATGATATCACCTTCCTATCTGATTGCGTGTGTACCTGTGTGAGAATGCATATGTGTGTCCGTATGTGTGCGTGTCTCCTAAAAACTCTTGAATCAGTGGACCGAATTTCATTAAAATATGTACACACATATTACTTTGTAACCTGACGTGATTTTTAAATATTTAGTTTACGCCCTGTTCACATTTGTTTATTATTGTTCTAATAAATAGATTGTATTGTAAGTAGCATAAAAATAACGTAATAATAATTGTTTACTTTTAGTGAATTTTTTCAGAGCATCATTTTTTATGTCAATGTTTTTTGTTAAATTTTTTTATTTCATGATTTTAGGGAGTTCCGGTGCCTACCTTCCATACATTCGTGCTGTTTGTCGTTAAGAAGTTCCGCTGTGCCTTCCAAGTTCAAGTCAGGCCAGAAAGTTCTTGACCGTAGTTAGGTACCTACCTAGACCTATCTGATTTTGAGGAGTTCCCTGGCGTATCTTCGAAATCCAAGATCCAATGCCAATATAATTAAAACGGAAACACTTTGAAAATGTCAATTTTCAACAAAATATTAATTTTTTTAAATCGGATTATAAATGACGGAGTTCTGAGGTAAAAGACATGAAATAATATATAACCGAATTGAGAACCTCTTCCTTTTTTTTAATTCGGTTAAAAACATTCTAAGTTATGCACAACACGTTGAAGACTAGCAAACAGTCAACTTTTCCTGCGATTTTTCCGTGTCTGTAATCATAACATTCTCATTACTGTTTAAGGCGTTTACGAACAATAACTTGCTGGAATCAAGTATAGGATCTCCCGATCACGTAGGGCCAGTGATTTATAGCGGGAAAAATGGACTATTTACAAGGTTTTAACGTAGTGTACTGTAAAAAACTAACATGTTTAGAAAGTAACTAACGTAAACGCAGTATGGGACAGTTGCTATACTTCCACCTTGTAAATATGCAAACTTTTACAATTGTTACAGTGCAAGTTTAGTATCTTAAATATACATTTGACTGTTTTATAAAAACTTTACGAATCCTACCATGGATGTCTGGGAAACAAATAAAACATATCTACTTCCTTAGCGCTCCTATACGCCCGTGTACAAATTTACATACTACTATTTTTTGAGTCTATTAATTTCTAACTACCGCACAGTCATACAAGGGGCAAGATGCTGCACTGATTTGGAGAATGCGCTTGCAGAAATATATCTCGTGATCTTTCACAATTTCTTACATTATTAGAGACTGGGAAATCACGGGGAAAGGTGAGCGTTTGCTAGGCTCCAACGTTTTATGCACAACATTGAACGTTTGTATCGATATTGGCTGTTGTTATCATTCTCTCTTCAACCGGTCCAGTTAGAACTGTAAAGATTCTACACAGAAAGTGTGCGATTTGATTGTCCTCACGTGTCATATATCACATCATCTAACAATAGTAAAACATTCTTTACAAAATATTAGGTTGACTTTAAATACGTTCGTGATTTCATAATGTCTACTACTTATTAGTAGATACACGAAAAATTCGCGTTTTGTTAAGGATAAAGGCTGGAATTCAAACAATTGTATGTTCGTGTATTGCCCTTGACATATTTTACACATCTTGGAGAGTAATAAGTAGAACCACGATTTTATGGTGAAAATATTTTTGCAACATTTGGTTTCGATGCGTCATGTGCACGTCTACAGGTCTGCTACATCGTCTGTGATTGGATAGTTTTACCCTCACTTGCCTTGGCAAATTACAGACGTAAGGAGTCACAATAATCTTATTCTGATTGGTGCAGTCAAATGAGGGACATGTCAGAACAAAGACACGCTGCCAATAAACATGAAGCAGAGCTGCCGATGTGCACGTGAGTCACTGAAACAAAGTGGGGCAAAAATCTTTTCGCGACAAAATATTGGCCCTAGTAATAAGTAAGGACAAAAAAATATCGCGGATTCAATGACCTGCAGGCTAGACTCCATTGTACTATGCATACTCAAGCCCCGTCTATTCGTTCATTGTCTGTTGTTGCACTGAGTAGAAGATAGTGGACAAATAGTCGGGGCTTGAGTATGCATAGTATAGTTGATTCTAACATGCAGGTTATTGAATTTGCGAAATTTTCCTGTCCCTAACAATAAATATAAGCCTGAAAAATTCGCGTTTTCTCTTAGGCGCAAGCTAGAATTCCAGCAACTATATGTCTGTATCACGTTCTTAATTGGCGGTTGACTTACACGACACTTTCTGGAAGTAGTTGAGGCAATAATGAAACTGTAACGGAAACAGGCCTATTTCACTGTCAGCGAGCAGATAATAAATATAAACCCAAAAATTGCGCACTGAAAGAAAAATTTTGAATAGGAAGTCTTTCCTGCAAAATTATTTTGTAATAACCAATGATAATTTTGTGGAGACTACAATATTTTAGTGGTGTCAACGGAATGTTTTCGTAGCAACCACGGAATAAATTTTGGAGTGTAAATACCCACAAAACTTATTTGTAGCAGCCACAAAATATTTTTTTTCCCGTCCGCGAATTAATTTGAGAAGACGTTAGATTTCAAACACCTGCACTGTAAAAAATTTTCTCCGTACATTTACGGAATTTTCGGTAAAAATTTCCCCAGATACCTCCGTGAATTCACGGAAACTTATTTCCTAATCCAACAGAAGTTTCCGTAAAACAGTTTCATCACACGGAACTGAGCCATACTTTCATGTCTATAATGCTACAATTGCATTTATACAGATTTGCAGATTTACCGGTGATAATATTAATATCTATCCGTGATATTTACAGCTCTCTAACCCATACATTTTCGATTTTTTCCGTGTAAGTGACCGCAGCAGACTTATGGACATATTACGTATGATTCCGTAGTGTTGTAATCACAGTCATATTTGTATGTACAAAAAATAGTATTTTTTGCTGAGTAGGAAAAATTTTCTTATTGAAATAGAGACAGTTATCACATTTTTGCTGTCCGTATTATATCACACCAGTAACACCTAGTATCATACAAAATGTTTAATTCACCCTTTTATAAATAAGTAGTACATATTGTACGCACCATACTTGTGTTAAAATAGAGACAACAAAACAGTTTGGTTGTTGGTACGACTCTGGACAGTTCCTTCAACAATCTGTTTTGTAGACGTTACCATCTGGTTTGTAAAATCAACAAGCCTCTTTGTTTCTTCTACAAAATAGATTGTTGAAGGAAATGTCCAGAGTAGTACAAACAATCAAACTGTTTTGTTGTCCCTATTTTAACACAAGTATGCTACCTGCAACTATACTCTTTTTTCAGTGTAGCTTGGCACGAAAATGTAACTTTTAAACCAAATTGTTACGGCTCGTTTTATCTTCGCTTAATGGTATCCGAGTGAATGAAGTCATTGGTGGAAAGTTGTGCACAGTTACCGCATAGGTGAAAAGCCTAATCATTGCCGAAGTAAATTTTTTTAGCGAATAAAATTTTTGATTAAATATTAACCACTGCAGCGTAACTTGCCGCAAGGAAATCGTTAACCTAGGTGCTAATTAATATCAAAATTAATATTCGTTACGTGGATGAAGAAACATAAAATAATATGATAGCGTATAACATGGTGGACACTTAACAATAAAAAAGTCTAGTCAAATAATATTTTCGTTAATGAAGTGCATTAATATTTCGTCTGCATACAATTGGTCATAAGTTCTTGAAATACCTGCTGTAAAATATTATGTATTTCCATCACGTAACTTTATTCAGCACTAAACTGTACACCGAGTGTAGTAACATTTTGGAGAGTTTTCAGCATATGAACATGTGAACAAATAAGTTCAAAAGGTCACCATTTTTAAATACTAGACGTTACATTACCTAAAGTCATAGGACTCAAGTAGCTGAACTAAAAATTACATATGTTACCATAGAAAATCGTTTCAACGGTGCCTTTTAAAAACACATGTGTTAAACAAAGCTTCAAACAGCCGCCATTTTAATTACACGGACACGGCATTAACAACGTAAATAAAATTCACGTGACTTTACTTAAAACTGTTTGTATAACTGAGTTTGATAAAATCTAAAAACGTTTACATTAGTCTTGTTAGAGGTTTAAAAGACACGCCATTAAAAAACGACCATGGCATCGTAATTTGTACTATACGCGAAACGAATTGGTTAATATTCTGTAAATGTTTTCGATTGATATTTCTTGTATTTAAATTTTTTTTCAAATTTACACATTTTTTTTAAAATATGGACACCGTATGAGCAAAATGCGTGAAAGACTAGCCATACTACATAGATGTAAATTTGTACCGAGATTAATGAAATTCTGAAAATCTGTTACACAGATAACTTGTATGATCAAAAGTATGTAAATGGTCAGCACTAGCGTAGCAAGAAGACGTCATGAACAAAATATACAACTTTACAACTTTACTACAACTTAGGGTTCACCGAGTTTGATGTAATTCTAAAATGTTTCCACAAGCTATATCGTGAAGTGAAGTTTAACATCGAGGTCTTCAGCGCTGGTGAAGGGTGACATGAGGTGAGTATGGAGCAGCGCCGGAATGAGTGGGCGGGGAAACGGGAGATTCCCGAGAAAACGCGCCGACCAGCGACATCGTCCGGCACGATTCCCACATGTGAAAATCCGGGGACCGACCCCGCCGGGAATCGAACCCGGATCGCCATGGTGGGAGACGAGGGGTCTGACCCCTCGGCCACCGCGGCCCAACAAGCTATATCGTATAATAGAAATGTTTAAACTTCAGAAATTATTAAAGTATGAAAATGCCATGAACAAAAACCATAAAAGGTTCCGGGGGGGGGGGGATATTTCAATGTCTTGTATGATAAAACAAAAGTTAGAATTATATAATTTTAAAACACGGATATTTAATGGACATAAAGAACAAACAACAAGTTAACTCACAAATATCACAACATAGTTAGGTAAAGCTCTGGAAAGAGAAAATGGATCCTTAGATATCTCATGTTGTGAAAAATGTCGAAAAATGTCAGGCATTTGTAACTTACGAACACGACATGAACGAAAAATCACAGAAATCATGTTATTATACCCAATTTTGTAGGCCTATGTATACCGAGTTTAACGAAACTATAAAAAATATATTATTTTTGTTTCTGGTGTGAAAAAATTACATAATGGTCATGGCTCAACGAAATAACAAATTATTATGTTAAGTCACTTGTCTACTGCATTTAATGAAATTCTGGAAAATTTTCTTTGTATATTTCGTTTATTCATTAAAATATTCAAATATCAGTCATTGTGAAAATTTTAACTCGACTTAAACAACGTAATACAGTTTGAGCCAGCTCGAGTATTCTATGCCAGTGGAGATTGATAAAATTCGGTTGATAGGTTCCGACAGGGAACACACGGAAACATATTGTTATAGCACGAGACCAGAGCATATTCATAAAGTACGATATGTCAAATATCGCCGAATGTCTGGGGCAAGTTACTAAACATGGCGAAGGTGGAATGTCTGCAGCCTCGAGGACATTATAACACGCCCCAGCGTACTTCCGCCAGTAGACGCGATTGAAGGGGACATGTTTGTAATACATGACGTGTATTTAAGAGATACATAAGACGTGCATAGGGCTGTCATGTGACCACCAAGACGCCATGATGCTGCCCGAGGTGCTGACCTGCCATGCTTGACCGTCGTAACCTCGACCACAACCAAGCCTGCCCGGGTTATTACAAGGTGAGACATGTCAAGTCATATCTGCACAGTAACTGGACTATTTACATTGCTGTGGCCAGAGTACTACACTGTAAAAAAAGGTAAATTTACACAAACATAGGTCAGGTATTTGTACACTTTGTAGGTGTAATATGTAGGAAACACTACAGTATGTGTAATTTTACACCAATGTATTTATGAACATAAAGTAACCTACAAGTATTTGGTAAAAATACACAAATGTATAGATATATAAACAACGTTATCAGTGAAAAATTTCACATTTTGAAGTATGTGTAAAAAATTACCAATATCATGAGTAAAATTCCCGAATTGTGTATTTTTACGTCTACACTGTTACTGTATAAAAACATTGCCACCAATGTAAAATAACATTTTATGTAGTGTAAATTAACCATAAGTATGTATATGTAAATTTACATCAACATATTGAGTAAAACTATCAATTAAGGAAATGTGTAAGGGTACGTTTAACCATGCAGCATGCGTAATTTTACACAAATGTAGAGGTTTATTAATACCGACATACGTGTAAATTTTCACATTAGGAAATATGTGTAAAAACACCAATACCAATACCAGGAGTAAAATTCCCGAATTGTGTATTTTTACGTCTACACTGGCGCTGTATAAAAACTTTGCCACCAATGTAAAATAACATTTTATGTAGTGTAAATTAACGACGAATATGTATATGTAAATTTACATTGACATTTTGAGTAAAACTACCTATGAGGAAAATGTGTTAGGGTAAGTTTAACCATACAGTATGTGTAATTTTATACGAATGTAGAGGTTTACTAACATCGATGTATGTGTACAATTTCACATTTTAAAGAATGTGTAAAAAAACACCAATACCTGGAGTATAACTCCCGAATTGTGTATTTTTACGTCTACACTGTCACTGTATAAAAACATTGCCACCAATGTAAAATAATATTTTATGTAGTATAATTTAACGATTAGTATATATATATGTAAATTTACATCAACATATTGAGTAAAACTATCAATGAGGAAAATGAGTAAGGGTACATTTAACCATACAGTTTGCGTAATTTTACACAAATGTAGAGGTTTATTAACACCGACATACGTGTAAATTTTCACATTAGGAAATATGTGTAAAAACACCAACATCAGGAGTAAAATTCCCGAATCGCATACTTTTACGTCTACACTGGCGCTGTTTAATAACATTGTCACCAATGTTAAATAACATTTTATGTAGTGTAAATTAACGATTAGTATGTATATGTAAATTTACATTGACATCTTGAGTAAAATTATCAATGAGGAAAATGTGTTTTGGTAAGTTTAACCATACAGTATGTGTAATTTTACACAAATTTAGAGGTTTACTAACACCGACATTAGTGTAAAACTTTACATTTTGAAGTGTTAAAAATAAAAACATCAGAGGTAAAACTCCTGAATAGTGTATTTTTTACGTCTATACTGTCTTTGTATAAAACGTTGCCACCAATCTCAAATAACGTTTTATTTAGTGTAAATTAACAACGACTGTGTGTATGTATAAATTTACATCGACATCTTGTGTGAAACTACCAACGGGAAAAATGAGTTAGGGTAAGTTTACACAAACAGAATACAGTATGGGTAATTTTATACTAATGTAAATATGAACTTTAAGTATTCTGCAAGTACTTTTTAAAAATACTTTAATGTAGACGTTTATTAACACCGACATAAGTGTAAAATTTCACATTTTGAAGTAAATTAAAAAAAAAATCAAATCAAAAGTATAGTTCCCGAATTGTTTATTTTTATGTATAACCTGTTTTTGCATTAAAATATTGACATCAATGTCAACTACCATTTATTTTTGGAAATTCACGAAGGTAGGCCTATGTCATGTAATTTTTTTCATCAATATCTGGTGTAAAAATACCAACGAGAAAAATGAATTAGGGAAACACCAACTGCAGCACAATTTTCTGGTTGTAGGCGGGGCCCCTTGAGTTTGTTATCTGATTGTTTGCATGGCGTTATATTCCCGCTGAACATACCTTCTGGAAAGCTCAGGCAGTCACGCCCGGGACTTGGAAAATACTCAAGGTAACATGTTTTTACAAATTTAGTCTGTTGTAGTATACAGATATCATAGCATATCAATTCACTGTCCCTAAGAGAAAACAATGCTGCGACAACTGTTTTGTCATGGTGACATTTCTTTGCTTGATCTAATGACCATTTCTTTAAAAACTCCTTACAATGCAGAATGGTTAAAAAACGACGCCCAAATTTTGAAGTTTGTTTACTTGAGGCAATTGCTATTCAAAAGTCTACTCACGTACGTCCGGAAAAGCATTATAATTTGATTTGAAGCCACCAACAAAATTAAGTTGACTGTTGTGGTGAAATTATACGTACTACATGGTTCCTGAGAATTAACATCACGCAGTTGTAAAATGAAGTAGACTGTTGTAGTAAAATTACACGTACATGTATCGTGTGAATTAACATCACGTAGTAGTAAAATGAAGTCGACTGTTGTATTGAAATTACTCATTCATGGTTCGTGTGAAGTTACACAAAGCAGTAGTAAAATTACACATGCATAGTTCGTGTTAATTAACATTACGCAGTAGTAAAATGAAGTTGACTGTTGTAGTAAAATTACACATACATGGTTGGTGTGAATTAACATTACGCAGTAGTAAAATGAAGTTGACTGTTGTAGTAAAATTACTCATACATGGTTCGTGTGAATTAACATCACGTAGTAGTAAAATGAAGTTAACTGTTGTAGTAAAATTACTCATACATGGTTCGTGTGAATTAACACTACGCAGTAGTAAAATGAAGTCGACTGTTGTATTGAAATTACTCATTCATGGTTCGTGTGAAGTTACACAAAGCAGTAGTAAAATTACACATACATGGTTCGTATGAATTAACATTACGCAGTAGTAAAATGAAGTTAACTGTTGTAGTAAAATTACTCATACATGGTTCGTGTGAATTAACATCACGTAGTAGTAAAATGAAGTTAACTGTTGTAGTAAAATTACTCATACATGGTTCGTGTGAATTAACATTACGCAGTAGTAATATGAAGTTGACTGTTGTATTGAAATTACTCATACATGGTTCGTGTGAATTAACATCACGTAGTAGTAAAATGAAGTCGACTGTTGTATTGAAATTACTCATTCATGGTTCGTGTGAAGTTACACAAAGCAGTAGTAAAATTACACATACATGGTTCGTATGAATTAACATTACGCAGTAGTAAATTAAGTTAACTGTTGTAGTAAAATTACTCATACATGGTTCGTGTGAATTAACATCACGTAGTAGTAAAATGAAGTTAACTTGTAGTAAAACTACTCATACATGGTTCGTGTGAATTAACATCACGTAGTAGTAAAATGAAGTTGACTGTTGTAGTAAAATTACACGTACATGTATCGTGTGAATTTACATCACGTAGTAGTAAATTAAATCGACTGTTGTATTGAAATTACTCATACATGGTTCGTGTGAATTAACATTACGCAGTAGTAAAATGAAGTTAACTGTTGTAGTAAAATTACTCATACATGGTTCGTGTGAATTAACATCACGTAGTAGTAAAATGAAGTTAAATGTTGTAGTAAAATTGCTCATACATGGTTCGTGTGAATTAACATTACGCAGTAGTAAAATGAAGTTGACTGTTGTAGTAAAATTACTCATACATGGTTCGTGTGAATTAACATCACGTAGAAGTAAAATGAAGTTAACTGTTGTAGTAAAATTACTCATACATGGTTCGTGTGAATTAACATCACGTAGTAGTAAAATGATGTTAACTGTTGTAGTAAAATTACTCATACATGGTTCGTGTGAATTAACATCACGTAGTAGTAAAATGATGTTAACTGTTGTAGTAAAATTACTCATACATGGTTCGTGTGAATTAACATTACGCAGTAGTAAAATGAAGTTGACTGTCGTAGTAAAATTACTCATACATGGTTCGTGTAAATTAACATCACGTAGTAGTAAAATGAAGTTGACTGTTGTAGTAAAATTACTCATACATGGTTTGTGTGAATTAACATCACGTAGTAGTAAAATGAAGTTAACTGTTGTAGTAAAATTACTCATACATGGTTCGTGTGAATTAACATCACGTAGTAGTAAAATGAAGTTGACTGTTGTAGTAAAATTACTCATACATGGTTCGTGTGAATTAACATCACATAGTAGTAAAATGAAGTTAACTGTTGTAGTAAAATTACTCATACATGGTTCGTGTGAATTAACATCACATAGTAGTAAAATGAAGTTGACTGTTGTAGTAAAATTACTCATACATGGTTCGTGTGAATTAACATCACGTAGTAGTAAAATGAAGTTGACTGTTGTATTGAATTTACTCATACATGGTTCGTGTGAATTAACATTACGCAGTAGTAAAATGAAGTTAACTGTTGTAGGTAGTAAAATTACTCATACATGGTTCGTGTGAATTAACATCACGTAGTAGTAAAATGAAGTTAACTGTTGTAGTAAAATTACTCATACATGGTTCGTGTGAATTAACATCCCGTAGTAGTAAAATGAAGTTAACTGTTGTAGTAAAATTACTCATACATGGTTCGTGTGAATTAACATTACGCAGTAGTAAAATGAAGTTGACTGTTGTAGTGAAATTACTCATACATGGTTCGTGTGAATTAACATTACGCAGTAGTAAAATGAAGTTAACTGTTGTAGGTAGTAAAATTACTCATACAGGGTTCGTGTGAATTAACATCACGTAGTAGTAAAATGAAGTTAACTGTTGTAGTAAAATTACTCATACATGGTTCGTGTGAATTAACATCCCGTAGTAGTAAAATGAAGTTAACTGTTGTAGTAAAATTACTCATACATGGTTCATGTGAATTAACATTAAGCAGTAGTAAAATGAAGTTGACTGTTGTATTGAAATAACTCATACATGGTTCGTGTGAATTAACATTACGCAGTAGTAAAATGAAGTTAACCGTTGTAGTAAAATTACTCATACATGGTTCGTGTGAATTAACATCACGTAGTAGTAAAATGAAGTTAACTGTTGTAGTAAAATTACTCATACATGGTTCGTGTGAATTAACATCACGTAGTAGTAAAATGAAGTCGACTGTTGTATTGAAATTACTCATTTATGGTTCGTGTGAAGTTACACAAAGCAGTAGTAAAATTACACATACATGGTTCGTATGAATTAACATTACGCAGTAGTAAAATGAAGTTAACTGTTGTAGTAAAATTACTCATACATGGTTCGTGTGAATTAACATCACGTAGTAGTAAAATGAAGTTGACTGTCGTAGTAAAATTACACGTACATGTATCGTGTGAATTAACATCACGTAGTAGTAAATTAAATCGACTGTTGTATTGAAATTACACATACATGGTTCGTGTGAATTAGCAGCACACAGTAGTAAAATTAAGTTAACTGTTTAGGTACAATTACACATACAAGTTGTGTGTTAATTAACATTACGCAGTAGTTAAATAAAGTTGACGGTTCTGCTACAATTACACATACATAGTTTGTGTGAATTGACGCCATGCAGTAGTAAATTTAAATTTACTGTTCTAGTAATATTACACATACAAAGTTAGTGTAATTTCACACAACTCTTAGTGTGATTTGACTCTACACGTAGTGAAATTACAATGACATGTGTGCGTGTAAAATTACACTAACTTTGGTGGAGATTCTGCTGCCACCTACGTAGGTGTAAAATTACACCTTTTTTTACAGTGTAAGTAAAGCTCCTCCGCTGATAACTTTTAATGTAACTGAATTGTACTAATTAATAATTACATTTTTATACTTTCGTAACCAATGTCTCGTAATTCTAATCACGCAAGTTTCATTATAACAGCAAAACCGTTAATGCTGCGGAATCAACTATATAACTTCTATGAAGCTTGCTAAACCCAGTAAAAGCTACAATGTTGAATCCGCAACAGTATTAAAGGTAAGACACACTCACAGAAGCTGATCTCGTAGGCCTACTTTTCTGGAATGTCAGCTATAAAGGAAGGAATTTCAACAAATCCAAGACATGAATTACGTTTGCGATTCGACTTTGCAACGACGACTGCAGTCTAAGCATGTTATTAGAAAGAGCACGCATTCGAACACAAAGTGTATATTATGGTATGCTGTATGTACAGTATTGAAGAGACGGCACTTGATATTCTCCCACATCTATGGCACGATACATGAGGAGCAAACATTCAAAACCAGACATGTCAAAAATGCCCTTTCTAAATAAATAAGATGTGTTACATACGAGTATGAACTTAGACTCCATTATTAAATACACGTCTTATAGAAATGGGTATGTTTATTCTCAGTTAGTGCTATAAAATATGTTTATTCAATTTTTTTATACAGTTAGATGAGGTGGATGTGTCCGGTTTTGAAAGTTTGCTCCTCACAGGTTCGGATAGGTTTTCTTCGCAAATATGCCATATATATATATATATATATATATATATATATATATACATATGGCCTGAATAATACGATGACGAGGACACCTCAGACTTCTAAGATAGTGTTGATATATGTTTTCAAATAAGATGAGTAATTTTACACTACAAACTTTACTGTTGATATACGCATATATACTTAGGCTTATTTATATTATGTTATGAAGCAAACCCAGAATAAAGTATCCCGTTGACGGAAATTATATAAATATCTGTTCCTCAACGCGACTCCAGATTATCTCGCGTGATGTCAGACTATGCAACGGTTTTCAAGGACAGCATTTCCTCTAACGTTTCTCTGATTAATGCGATGTTAAGAGATGGCGCTATAGCGCGGAAAAAGGTGACTGCTAGCTGGGCTCCAATGTAATG
Organism: Medauroidea extradentata; assembly: GCA_003012365.1. NCBI lineage: Eukaryota > Metazoa > Arthropoda > Insecta > Phasmatodea > Phasmatidae > Medauroidea > Medauroidea extradentata. The sequence continues at coordinate 16,925 of PNEQ01037544.1, forward strand.
CATTCATTTCTGGCTCTTTTCATTTGTACTAATGAGTCCCTGTCTGGCTGGGCCAATGATAAATACTCGTGCGTTACGACAGAAAGGCTGTGGTCCCCCACTTAACACTGTGCCACATAACAGACGTTCAGTCACACAAGAGGGAGACGCTATACTGATTTGGAGAATACGCAGAAAGAAATGATTCTTTTGATATTTACCATCTCTAACCGTATCATATTTGACGTTCAGCTGTAAGTTAGTTTGGGCACCAATTTATCGTGTCTTGGGACTCTGTGCCACATAAGGGCGCTGCCTACCTCGGAGCCCTGGCGGTGAAAGAATAGGGTTTTATATGTTAAATTATTTTCAATGGCACTCAGTCTCCTTTTGTGATATTGCTGCCGGACAGAAACCATTTTCTGCGCGAAAAAAAAGAGAATATTGCTACGTAAATAAAATTGCAGAAAAGATATTATGAATAGCCATTTTCGCGTGTTTTTTGTGTATAAAGATTTTTTTTTGGCTACAACTTTCAGGGTATTGAAAAATTCTGCCTAAACGATCCATAGTAATGTACGTGGCACCGAGACGAACAAAAAAGTCAGTGGGGGCATGTATGTAACGTCAACCGTTTCTGAGCCAGGTGGAAAATAATTTAACTTGTAAAACCCTATGCTTGCTCCTGCCGTGGCTTCAAGGTAGGCATAACTCTTAACTGCCAAAGTTTTCTACGCGTAAACTTCAATTTCCATATTCTTTTGTTGATGCGGGAACATTGTGCCACATTATTTGAAGATTGATATGACCAGGCAAGGTAATATGGCTGTATATCTCGTCGACAGCGTGGACATTACAGACGGCGACACACAACTTGTTAACGACAGGAACTGGTTGAGGGGATCGACATAGTCTTTGTTAGTGATCCCTCCCAGCATTCGTCTGGAGTGAATCCAGGAAGCCGTGCCAATTAATAAGCTGCCTGTTTATCGTCTAAGGCATTATCAAAACAATCGATCAAGATTTTGCCTCTTTATCAATCACGAAGACAATAAAAAAGTGGTTACGTGATACATAGTAGTGCACAATGACTAGAGAGAATGATTTATCGCGGGAATACTTGACTGTTTGCTGGGTTTCAACACTTCCGCTTTTACGTGGAGCTGCTGCCCTGTTTGACTGATCCAATAAGAATCCCGCTGTTGTAATATTTGGTGCATATTATTGGTTTGCAGACAGCTACGTTGTGTCTGACATACCTCACCTAATCACATGTGTTGTAATTAACTACAACGTTTTCAAGTCTATGTTGCCACAAAACATTACCGCGATATATCATCCTCTCTAACAATGACTTATTTTTATGGACCTGAAAAATTCGCGTTTTCTTTAGGGTACAAGGTAGAACTACCCCAGCTGTAAGCTCTTGTCGCTTTGCCAATTAGGCCTCGACTTATTTGACAGCCAATGGAAGCGCTGAGCCGATAATTAAGTATTAAATAAATGAATGTCCAAGTATATGGTATGACTGTGTCAGCGAGCAACCAATGAACAGCTGATGTTTGCAGGTGTTCTTAGAGGCTTGCCTACAAACCAGTGAATACGAGAATTTCTCCAGTCTCTATACTGATTCTTTCACGACCGTGCAAAATTTTCTCTTGATCTGTGTCCAAGTAATAGGCTCCTGAATAGTAGGCATCGTAATGCGAATAAACATTGATTTATCTTAAATTAAGGTAGCGGGAGTGTATCGGTTTTGGAGGGGGAATGTAGAAGTAATGAAACCTGCAACGATTCGTGTTTGTCAATCAGAGTCACTGTATATTAGGCTCATGACAACGGGTTTACTTGTCACCCATTCAGAAAATATTCATCCATTATTTATTTGCTAAATAAATTTTACATTTGTTAATAATAGAGTATATTATTATTACATGAAATATTTAAATCACTTACTTAACGTTTGCATTGGGTTACTTAACCTAATTTTGGGGTTACTTCGAACCACATGTTTTGTTGTGACAAATGATTGCAGAATCTCAAATTGTTGATGTCTTGACCATTAACATCCCTAATAATAAACAATACTTACAAAGTGAAATGCTTCTTGGAATTTCTACATGGAATGAAATAAATGTAGTGGTACAAAGTAACAAATGGAATGCAAAGTAACCTCACTTTACGGTATCCAAAAACAGTTAAACGTACAGCGACTAGCTAAATACCAAAATCAAATATCGCGTGTCTTTATTAACAACTATTAAACCGGTTATTATTTTCTTCAAATTGCATACAGAACTATTTCACCTTTTTTATATATGAAATTTTTTTTTGTATATCTGCTTTTTGCTCACTTGTCAAAAATTGCATCACCCGTTTAGATGTTTTTGATGAATTTCCTTTTGAAGCGCTGATAAAAATTTTAGTAATTATTTGTTATTTCTTTTAAATAATCTGTATAACTCTTGTGACGAACAGCTGTTTCTTATTAACAGGTAAATGTCAATACTTTGGCTTACTTGAGAGTAATATGGTGCTGTAACCTTATTTACTGCAGTTATATTACTTCATATAAAATAATTTTTATGAACTAAATTTAAAAGATTGATTCTTAAACTCTAACTGCTGAATTTCGGAATCTTTATCTCCTCCACTCTTATACTTCACATTTGCTATTAAAAGACTCAAAGTAATATAATCAGTAGCACTGCATACAATATGCAATACAATAAATACATTTAAACATTAGCAGTGTTTGATGGATCGTCAAACCTTGAGGCACCTTCGACCTCAAACTCTGCAAAATGCATATTTATGATCCTCTCGATGTGTTCCTGTGAGCTTGTTTCAGCCAGGCCATATAAGACTGCTATCGATCACTGTCAGCTGTAAAGAAATACTGTCGCTGCCTCAATTTTCGGTGTAAGCAAATAATATGTATCGATTACACTGATATGTATTTTGTTGTATTACCTTCTTGTATCTTACAGTTTCAAAAAAAAAAAACTTTTAGTGCTTTATGAACCATGACTACAAGACTGTTTGAAATCACATCTCTTGGATTATACGCATTAATTTTCGTGTGCATAGTAAAACAAAGCACAAATTTGACATCATAATACTATTCTGTATCATAATTACTGCATAATGTGGATTGCATAATGTTGGTTAACAAATTACGTAACCGATTCGCGAAACTAACAACAAAAACCCTTACCATTTACTTACTTAGATGAGAACCGATATCGTGAAACTGCTTCGTAACTTTATTACAAATTGGTTTAACTACGTAATGTAATTTTCCGAGAACAACGGCATAAAGATTTTAGCTAATTTATCAGTAATAAGGGAATTTTACTAATTAACTAACTAGCTACCATCATGTTTTATTTTATCTGGACGAAATCAGGATGAGTAGTGAAAACCAGCAGTTATAACAAAGTTACAGAGCGATTTTACGATATCGGCTTCCGTTTCTGTTTTAAAAAAATACTTATCGCCAAACTTGTGGAAACTCTGGCCGAAGACTAACTCTCATCATCTCTGGGTGCCACCAGCAGGTCACATATTTCTAAAGATATACAAAATTCGCGTTATTACTTGGCAGTAGACTAAACTTCACTTTACTATACATAACAGAGCATAATCTGCGATTCAATTGGCCACGAGCTTTGATGTGTTGTCAGTTACGTGTGTTACGTCTTTACAGAGATTGGCCTCTCTACCGTGTAAGCATTCTCCGCGGCAAGTCACGACAATATCGGCCAGCGGGAGACGTCGAACAAGTCTATATTCACTTGGAGTCTAGTCAGCTGCCAGAAAATAACGAGCATTTTGCATGTCTCTACATATGTGTGTTGGCGTAGTAATATTGTCATGATTGGTGTCGTCAGATGATTGATACTTCGATACAAACGCATGCTGTCTATGGACGACTTGAAAAGAAGCGGAGCTTCAGTCAAATGAGGGAAACAATTCCTATCTCCATTGACACCGCAACCTTGGAATTTGCCGTTTTTTTTAGGTAATCAATAATCATATGTATTTGCATAACTTAACCACGAAATTGAAACTAATATTATTTACCCTTGCGTGCAAATCTATGAATGCGCAACATTTTTGCTTTCTTCAATTACCAGCTAACAAATCAGCATGTTTGTAAACAGGCTTTGTTTTCCACAGTACTTTTCCCCTGCGGTGACGTCAGGGGGCGTGTACTTCAAGTCGTCCGTAATCATGAAGCGGAGCTGCAAATGTGAACGTGTGACATCGGACAAAAAATTGGTTCGAAATTCTTTTCACAAAAAATCTGGGGCTCTGGTGATAATTTTCCAATTCATTCCATATTTCCTCCGATTATACGATACTCTGCCAATATCTTTAACCGCCGTTCCTATACAAGATTTTTTTGTGAATCCCGAGGTGTATTCCATAAAGTGAAGTAGGTGTTGTAGATACAGTACTTCTATGAAAGTAGAGACAATAGTCCAGTTTGATTGTTGGTACTATTTGGTTTATTCCTACAACAAAGTTATTTTTAAAACAATTGCCCAACAAATTTTTGATTCTGGTCTCGTTCAGGTTTACAAAATTGGCATCGCACAAACTGTATAAACAAGAGAGCTATAGTTGATTGGCGATAATTCGAAACCTGCTCAACATTAAAGGTATAAATTTTCCCTGGGTAAGAAAAATGCGCTTTACGCCTTATACCAAACAGCTGGTTATTTGTACAGACGAAATTGTCACGGGCACAATCCAGTCACTCTTGACAAACAAACTGGACAGTTGTCCTGTTTCTAACAGAAGCATTGTACTTGCAACAATACCTTACTTTCTGTGTGAAGACATCATTCCTTCTTGCTTGTATACTACCCGCAGAACAGTTTACTTGACCATATTAGTCCAATGTTTCCACACACGAATTCTCCGGACACAGAGAAAGGGGTTTGGCACATTCTAACACATAAATGTCTGAAAACGGCTATACAAGCGTGTAAAACTTGCATCAACTAAATATTTGTATGATTAGTAGATTTGTTTAGCTTATCAAAAGACTCCAGTCCTGATAAACACACATCTTGTTAGATAGACGAAGACAATATGTGAAGTTTCTTGTGAAAAGTTTAGTCGACAAACGTATTGTTGGGTGAACGTACATGAAACTGTGCAGTATGTCATATGCCACGATGGTGTAATTTTACTAAATTTTCCTAAAGATCTCATAGGAAGTAAAATAATTTGATTTTAAACAAAATAAATGAAGGCAAACGAAGGTACATTTTCATCGAAGACATGAACATAACACATATCTCCTAATATAGCAACATTTTTGTGGCAATCAAACTGTGGGTTACTTCATATTGCTGTTTTTGGACGATATTTATTTCGCTATATATAAAATTATATATGCCTATGGTTGATTGAACCAAACATTTTTTTTCTCTGTGTAAAGTTAATGCTTAGTCCTCATGCCTTGGAACACTCCACGTTATGCTACTATCTGAGTCACTAATATTCTATCGTGAGATGCAAGTAGGGTATTGACGACAAACATCTCACGTCCAGACGTCACCGCCAAACCATTCGGAATATATCTGATCTTGGTCGTCCTTGAGTCTCTCCCTGGCGTCTACGAGGGATAGAAGACGCCATGTATTAGGCTGCCTGATCGTAAACCTCGCTCACGAGCCGGGCAAGAGGTAATGTTCACCCACACGTCCTCCTGAGGAATATTTCATGAGCAGCTAGCGACGAGTGCGACATAAGTGAGCTGTACCAGGTATTTCAAAGTCGTGACGAGACTTTTCACATCGCACATGGGTGGTTTCAACAAAGTGTTGATATTCACTTCCGGTACCAGCGCTACGAATTTCCGATATGTGACAAACTGATATATTTTAAGTGTTTATACAAAGTTGTATAAACCTGTATTCACCCTCATACATATATAGGAATAACATTTAAAAGGCTAATTCAATATTTTATTTGGTGGCTGTGTGCTAGATGTGAAGAATTTTGTACTCTACATCAAGGGCATGAATATTAAAGCAGTTATGATTCCTCTAAAAACTAAATAAAAATACTATTTTCTCAAAACACGGGCAATCACATCACGTTAAATTATAACTCAGAGAATAATGTTAATTTTTACAGAGACCTTAAACATAAAAATAAATAACCCTTCAAACATTTCCACTTTATCACAATAATACCCATGACCTACCTTTTCTGCTGTTCTTAAGTTTCATTAATATCAACTTCTTACTTTTTTCATGAGTATTCACATCCCGAAGTATGAGAATTTAATTTCGTGGCATTCTTTAAGCACTTTTACAGAAAATATTAGGATTTCAAGTGTAAATTCTACCTTCAGTAGAGTTCTTTATTCACGTGATATCGTTGATATCGATAAAAGTTACATTCATATGAGAATCATTAAAAATATTTATCATATTATCGTTTTACTTGGCCTAAACGATATAATACTTACACAAGTCTGATTTATTTTTCAGAAAATATATTATTATTAAGTAGAGAAATTCACTATTACTAAATTTGAATGCCAGTGTAAAATGCACAAGAATGAATTTATTTTGCTCGCCTTGTGGTCAGCAGTGCTTGTCCTAGCTTGTGGACGAGGGGGAGCAGGCTGCTGATATGTGTGTATTCATATATGGGTTGTGTAACTAGAAGCAGGTAGGTTCTTTTGTCGCCTACATTATCTCGTCCAAGCCTGTTGTAAGGCAAGAGCCATTACTTATTAATGAAAATAATTGTACAACATGTTTCAATGCTTTACGTGCAAATCTGGAATTCTGTTTCATAATCGATTTTTCTACTTCTAACATTTTTTGGACAATCGGCATGAAATAGTGATATTCACATGCTACAAATATTAATTTATACCTCCAATGGTGTTCGCAAATTTTTGTATTGTCTTGCTGAGGTTGAATTTATGTCAAAAGCTTTCGGCAATAATCATTCCTAACTATTTTTATTATTTTTTTTGTAAAATACTGTCTCTGAATTTAGAGTCTTCACTTTGGTTAGAAAGGCTAGTGAAATTTCTTTGTACTTAAATCATAACGTTACGGCTACGTTTCCGTTGTAGGAGAGATTCAGATTGGCTGTTAATACGTAAGAATTATTATTGGGCGTGCTTAGCACGCTGAATGCTTTGTACTTAACAGGTCCTATTCAAATTATCAAATTTGTATTTGCCGTATGACGTATTTGAGATTGTAAATTCATGTGTCACTTTTAAGCGACGTAGCATCATTTACTTATGCTTTTTTGTACAAGACGTTATTCGGAAGACCGTCGTGAATAATTTAAATGGAAATTACAATTTCTCTTTCGATACGATTGGAAAACATTATAAAAACCGTAACGTATACTATTTAAAACACAAAACTATTTTTGCTACTTAACTTACAAACATTGGTATTTAGGTACACAAATGTAAGGAAACATTTCACAATCTAGTGAGAGGAAGTTGAGTTGCTTTCTTTTGCTTATAATACCATTTATAGTTCACACTAGAGAATGTCTCGTTCGTACCAAATATCTTACTTCTAAAATGTTTAATTCAACTGCAGGATTGACCTACATTTTGTGAGAATAGAGAATGTCAGCATTAAAACACACACACAAGGTGGGGCTGAATTTGACCGACAAACTTCGGGAGGTGATTCCTTATGAAAAAAACTAGTCGAAAATATACGGGATACATTGTACGTAACACTAATATTAAGGACGGTAGAATCCCTCAATCATGGGAAATTTAAAGTGAGTTTTTGTAAAATAATGGAAATGAAGAAGCATTTAATGATGACAAGTTGAGCATTGTTTTATACCACCGGGACCTTGAAATACACATTAGAATCACATCAATACATTGCACCCTAATAGAAAATACTAGGGTGGCTACCCCTTCTATTGCATGCCACTTTTCTACCATCAGGAATTACGAACTTTTAATATGGTTTTCTACTAGAGAAGCACGTCAGAAGTATAAAGGGTCGCCTTGTTGTAAATGCGTAGGACCAACCTTTTTCGTGTAAAATTCGTAAAAAGAGTGGTCTGCAGTAAGACAGTTCCTACTACGTAGGCAATACCGCATACACGTTTGAATGGCTGGCTGCCGTACCAACTGCTGGGATGGGAGAGAATGGATCGCGTAACATCTCAACAGCTAAGATAATTAGATACAGTAACACAAAGAACTGAACAATGTCAGAGAAACGGGAAAGGAATCGGCCATGACCAATATCAAGGGATTCAACCCATCATTCGCCTGGATTGATTTCGGGAAACCATGGGAAACAGGAACAAGGATGGGCGGAGTCGGGAATCGAACCCGTAGATTCCTGCAACGTGATACACTTGCTCCACCTCGCTCGTTGACAATAATGGAGGAATGTTGTTGAACAACGTTATCACAAACAAGGTTACAGTACAAGTAATAAATTATTTAGAACTGTCCGTGCATTAAGGTACTTCTATTATGTAAAATCAGTTGTAACATGTAGGTTTGAGCCCTTAATTACAGGCATTTAAATTTTAAATCGTGGTCATGTTCATGTCAATTAAATAATATATTGGGGCCGATTTTATTACTTAGAATTTGTAAGTGTTTATATTAATTCAATTTTTGTTTTCATTTTTATAAAGAATTCTTAGTACGTAAGAAACAGAGCAGTTTAGTGCAGCGCAGAAGTGATTTGGACGAGGCATAAAAACATTTTAAACGCAGTAGAGAATTACATACTCTTTGTAGGAGTGCAGTTGGCAAAGAATAAGTACGGACGCGACTGAAGGAAGGGACTGTCCCATGAACTGTGACGGCGAATGGACGTGTGTGAGACACCGAGCTGCTCCGAGTCGAAGTCCTGCACTTTTGAGTTCCACTGAAGGAAGGATGTCCTGCTGGCCAGCCCATGAGGCTTGCTGAGATGATCCCATGTTGCATCAGGAGGTTTAAAAATGAAGAGTTCCCGGTAAAACCTCCATCTCAGTAGTGTTAACGTCCCGCCGCCGTGTTTCCCCGAACAGAACAGTTCAGTAATATTTTTGGACGTATTTTGTTTAAACTCACGCAGATCCCAGCAATTTAAATGGTTTACCTGAGCATAGTTAGTAAGTGAAAACTATCAGTAATTGATAGACCAAACTGAGAACTTAATTTGCCATATGTGTGTTCTGCACGTTGGTTTGTCGTCCTTCTGCACCTTGCTATGTTATCAGAACTTACTTGACTATCCTAATTTTCACTCCTACTACTACATAGTATTTGAGAGCCTTCACAACTTATTTTCTCAGTAATCATTTCTTGTAAGGTTATTAACACGGCCAGTAAACTTTAATGAAGACATGAATTAAACGTAAATGTTTTATTTTGGACAGATATTTTGTGTTGACAGTAGTATTCCATTTTATACTGTAGTATTTGTGTGTACGACGTCATGTCACGATCTGTCTTCAATAGTCTGTATTCGGTGTTCCCTACATAAATTTGGTTTACTTAATCACTCATTGCTGTGAAAATACATCAATGATTGTAATATAAATAATAATATATTACATTGTGCAGTGTATTTGGATCTATAAAGTTCACTGAATTCACTGTTGTGTACTCTAATATATTTTTAACGTTATAAAATTGGTACAGTATAATGCATCAATTGAATACGATTACTTAACATTTAATTCTTACGTGTTCTTCTGGATGACCTCACAAAAATTCCAATTCGTGTCCCCACTTTTAATGTCCCACCTCGCTTGTTTGATATGACGTAATGACTGCGGATTTTTACTTGAATTGCCAGAATGCATACCCCTGTTATACGAACATATTTATGTATCAGTATGACGTAGGTATCAGAACTGTATTCTTCTCACAACTGCCCACGACTCACAGTTTTCGTATGTAATCTTCGTTAGTCTACTACAGCGATACATGTACAGAAACGTGAGGAATACGAATAGTAAGTCTGTAATCACACACTGAATTTAAGCACACAGACAAATTATTAATGTATAATTGTTAATGTAACGTGTACAGTATGTGCATATTCCTCCATTATTGTCAACGAGCGAGGTGGAGCAAGTGTATCACGTTGCAGGAATCTACGAGATTCGATTACCGACTCCGCCCTTCCTTGTTCCTGTTTCCCATGGTTTCCCGAAATCACTCCAGGCAAATGATGGGTTGAATCCCTTGATATTGGTCATGGCCGATTCCTTTCCCGGTTCTCTGACACTGTTCAGTTATTTGTGTTACTGTATCTAATGATCTTAGCTGTTGATGAGATGTTAGGCGATCCATTCTCTCCCATCCCTCAGTCACAGCCAATGAGAAGGCAGCCAGCCATTCAAACGTGTATGCCGTATTGCCTACGAAGTAGGAACTGTCTTACTGCAGACCACTCTTTGTACGAATTTTACACGAAAAAGGTTGGTCGTACGCATTTACAACAAGGCGATCTTTTTTTACTTCTGGCGTGCTTCTCTAGTAGAAAACCATATTAAAAGTTCGTAATTCCTGATGGTAGAAAAGTGGCATGCAATAGAAGGGGTATCCACCCTAGTATTTTCTATTAGGGTGCAAGGTATTGATGTGGTTCTAATGTGTATTTCAAGGTCTCGGTGTTATAAAACAATGTTCAACTTGTCATCATTAAATGCCTATTAATTTCCACTGTTTACAAAAATACACTTTAAATTTTTCATGATTAAGGTCTTATATCGCCCTTTCAGAAGGAATCACCTCCCGAAGTTTGTCGGTCGAATTCAGCCCCTTCCTGTATAAAATAACTATCTATTTGTAACGACTGCGTTTCTGAATCCTTCATCCAATTGTGATAGAACCTAGGTGAATTATTTTTGTCTGTTCCTGCAAAGATTTCATATAAAAATTTATGTAAAAACTGGGCACCGGGCACACAACATGCTATTAGTTAATTTATGTTTAAAGTTTCTCAAAATGGTAATTAATAACATTTACCTTCTTTGAACCATTTAGAATTTTCAAAACAACTTTTCATTTGAAATACAGTTTTTAAATAAAACATACCTTATCTATTACTTTTAAAAATTATATCAGTATTGATATTTTTACTTTGCCAAAATAGGTAATTTTTTTATTTGGCAGAGATACTAGCTACTAATACTGCACGTTAATGTTTACCGTTACTATTACAGTACAATTTTGTTAACTTTTAAGTACAAGTATGTGCAATTTTGGTTTTCTTAAACGTAATTGAATTGCGTGTCTTGCAATATGTTATTATATTAATTTTTTTTAAAGCAGCGTTGTTGTGCAGTTAATTATTATGTCTATCATGATATATGTTTTCTTTGAAATATTGTTCTGTATACATTGTATAACGTTCTTAGTATATTCAATACTCTGAATAGAAAGATATATCAAAAATTTAAATTCAGTCTGAGGTCTGAGCTGCAAAAAGATGCGAATGTATTGCGAAATATCATAACTTTTGTTTTCTGACAGAATCTGTTGATAGTAAACATTTTGCTAGAAATGATCGGTAGATATCATAGCAAACGACGTCTGCTGAACATTATTAACAGAGTTAATCTTTAATTTTATCAGGATTATAAAGGCACTTGAATAAGATGTGTGAGAACGTCGTTTAATTGTTAATTGTTAATGTTTGGTTATTTTTCTACTGGAATATTACACAGACTTGCGAAAAGGTATGTGAAATGAGTTACAAAAAGGGACTATGTCTCTCTGATCACGACTAATAATGTCACTTTAAAAATATTAATAAAAGTTTTCTTCGCTAAGCTGAACCGATTTTTATATTTCTTGAAAACATTACCGTGCGATATTGTTGACAGGTTAAGTCAAAATACGATGATTGACAAAACGTGTCACTTCCGCAATGTAGCCGCAGTAGGAGTAACTACTGCAAATTCATAATCTGGAAATTAAGGTTTGCTGATATTCTTAACGTAGGTAGGGACAGGAATAACAACGATTTTTCCTATTTTGAAATGTGCCGTTCACAATACACGGTTAAATAATGTATTTTTATTTGCTTTATTCATAAACCTATGAAAAATCGTGTTACATGCGTAAACTTATTTTAAAATTCTTTATGACCAATAGTTGAATTCATTAATATTTTCAAATCGAATAAATTTAAATAATTCAATATCATGTTCACTGCCAACGTGGCGAGGTACGAAGCAACGGTATACCTTGAGCGTGGCTTCATACATTCCCTTACAAATGTTTCTGCCAAAAATAAAGCTTATTTTTGAGGTAGAAAGGTGGGGAAACCGGAGAGAGGGGACTGAACAAGGTACATAAAAGTGAAGATCAAAATATACTTTGATGACTTGTTGAGCGTACGCCTGCGAAACTCTCTGCCAAAAAAACCTTAGGCGAAGGGGGAGTCAAAACAGGCCAGGTATTTATATTTCACCTAACAACAGAGCAACGAAACTACGTGATTTAAAGCAAAACAAAGTATATGAGCCAGAGAAGCTAGGCCTACATTTTACCCCGGAAAACGAACGGTTTGGACAAAAGTGGAGGGGGAAGCAAAAAATGTTAGAGAGGCAGAAAGGGGTACGAAAATATTCAGGGAAAACATTTCTGAGGAACTGTTGTTCGTGTATCCGCGAATGTTTCTGCCGAAAACACCCATGTTCGTTGCTGGAATGGGGGCGAAGTAGCAGAGGGCTTAACAACGAGGTACTAATATATATATATATATATATATATATATATATACACACATATATATACATATATGTACACACACAAACTCTCACACACCTGCTTACATACATAAACACATACACATAAATTTGCTGAGTTGTGCGTGTGCCCGCGAGTATTTCTAAAAATTAATTAACAAGTACTTGGTGGTGTGTCTACATAAAGAGTATCCAAAAATTTAGCAAAATTATTGCCTTTTATCCAAATTGTGGTTAAAACCGTCATTAATGACCTTTAATATCATTATTATTTCGTTTAACACATTTATCAGCCTTTTTTGTTTCAGAAACGTTCTCACATTACATTGAAAAGCAATTGAGCGAAGTCGCTTGAAACAGCTATTTTAACAATAAATAAACGATCTGATATATTGGTACGCAGTTTGTATTTCGTTAAATACAAGAATACGCGTACAATTTTTCCATTGTTTTTGTTTTTGTGGTTCAATGAACTTTAGAGGGGGTTGGTGCTCTTTTGGGAAAAAAAACTTTTGTGTGTGTGTGTGTGTGTGTGTGTATATATATATATATATATATATATATATATATATATATATATATATATATATATATATGAAACAGGCGCGCGATGTAAACTATTATATGCTTAGGACGTAGAATTATAATTAAGAACGGTAAAAGTTGCCATAAAATCAGCACACCATTGTTTAAGAGAGCCTAGCGAACGTTTCCAACAATGCTAAGAAACAATAGTTTTAAATATTTTAAAAAAATTTTAAAGGTAAACTAATTTCTGAAAATATATGTTATATTGACAGTGTTCAGTAAAGGAATGATAAAATACGAGGACTTTATGCCTCGTCCACAGCGAAGTTACCAACGGTGATGACACGACACACAACGTGATACAATGACAGGAACTGACAGAAGAATCGGCCATGGCCTTTGGTAAGGTATTTGCGTGGAAGTGATTTTGGGAAATAATTTAATACCAAAATCGGGATAGTTGGGGCCGAAACCCAAAATCTTCGGAATGAAAACCCAACATATTACAGTTACGTCACCTTGCTATCTAGTATTAAATAAAATAATTCTACCTTCTCCACGTGGTGCGTGTGTGAGCTTGAAAGAATGTTTATAACACTTGCCATGCGTATTTTGTATAAATGCGTGTACCCCGTAGACATGAACATCTGATACGGTATGTTGTAGACTAATTTGTTCACAAAGTTCATACAAAGGCTTTTACCTGCTGATCCCGATTGTTTCTCGACAGTGGTCCTAAATCTCGGTCCTGAAAGAGATTGCGGAAAACAGAGAAGGGAATAACAGGAAAGAAAAAAGCCCACTCGTGACCCACAAATAAGCTGTCGGTTTGCAAAGTTGGGCCGCGGGAGGCTGGCTAAAAACACCCTCACAAGTTTCATCTGCTACGTCGCTTTTTGCTGTGATTCGTGTTCCTACGGGCAGTCGCGACAAGAAACTGTTCGTGCAGGAACTTATGCGGAGACAGGTAAGATCACGTGACCTAAACTTCGCATAACTTTGTTTCACTTGGCTACAAAGTTTCCACAATCAAGCTGGCAACAGATGGAAAAATAATTCTACAATATTTCTCACGGTATTCGCAATAAGACAGCAAATCCAGCAAAGTTATTAACTATAGTTCAAAGCATATGATTCACTAAATTAAATTATGAAACAAATAATACATTAATTTTGTTATTTGTTATGTTTTTAGGACTTCATAAACGACAATATTCGTACTGTACAAGGAGGTAATCCATACACTGAACTTATAGTTGTAGTTTCTTACCTTATGTTACAAAATTTGGAAGGTGATTTTTAGAAAAATAATTCACTCCTGAAAACAGAATTTAAAAAGAAAATATATTTTGTGAAAATATTCTAAAGCAATTTAAAATCATTTTAAAGAAATAATTTTTTTTGAACTGTACAATGAGCCAAAATTGTCTACTTTATATCAAGTAATAAATAAACGGTTTTAGAATTTGTTGATAATGAAGTATGTTTCTTCAGATTAACCAACTTTGAGTACAATTAAAGCAATAGGAGCTTGCCGATAACTCAGATGAAAAGGAAATCAACTAAAGAATCTTTGTTTCGAGAAAAATTAGATTAAGTGTTTGTGTTTCGTTAGTAAAATGGGGTATTCACATATTTTTTGTTAGGAGTGAAGTAAAATCGGCAGCATTTTAAGATGGTTGAAATGGTAAAAGGCTGCCTTCGCTGAAGTTACCAAATCTGAAATACAGTAAAATAAAATTGTAATACTTTACTGTTAAACAGGATGAAGTGCTATATTATAAACCACAAGTGATTTCGCCAATTGTTTCTCATTCCATCTAAGTTGAGGGAATTCTTTTCTATACAAAATAAAAAATTCAATTTTTGAGTTATTTCACTTTTGAACGTCATCGGAATTATTGTGATAAAATGTCAAAGCTTCTCTCGATAGTTGTACGCATCAGATCAAGTGCGTATTGTAAAATAAGTTAATATCAGGTTTATTTTTAACAGCTATCAAGATACGCGGATGGTGAGATGATTATATACAGTCGAGTTTAATGAATGTTTTATGAAGATGTGTAGCATGTAGAGGACGTTGATTGTCAAATAGGCCTACTGTTAATGTATGCAGTGACTGAGCGGTGTCTAACATGCAAGAGTGACATAAGGTCCAACGAATAGAGGCTGGCACACAATTTGTTGAAACCCGGGTATAGTCTCATCACAGTTAAACTACTTCTGATCATTGTCCAAATAATAAATTCAAGTAATTCAACTATGAAATCATGGAACATATACTATTATTCGTCCTGTAAACATAAATATGTTTAACATGAATGATGTAAGACCTTAGTGATTTAATTCTGCATTTAACTACGTCTTATGTAAAAATTCGTACAGTATAGTTATGTAAAACAATTTTGTATAATTATATTTTCAAATTCACTTATTCATATATGTATTTACTTCCCACGCTATTTTCAGCTGTATCATTGACGTCATGAATTCAAGATAAATTATAAATCTAATAATTTTATGGAACAGTGTTACGGATTACACCATGTCATGTATAAAACATAATTGAATAATATAATACAAAAAAGGATCTAAAATAAAATTGTGCTTATTTTCTGAAATTGTTTAAGTGGGTAAAAAATTTGATTTTTATACATGGCGTTGTGCAGTCAGTGGCACTGTTCTTCAGTGTCATTTATTTCAATTCTGTTAGTCAGCTGGGTTCCGTTTGTAGCATAAAACAGTTTTATGCAAACTTGAATTTCGACACGCCACTTTACAAAAAATATGAACGTTAAGAAATTCTCATTGTAGTAAAAAAACTGTCCCAATATAACAAACAATATCTGGTACAAATAAAAAATTGTTAAAATAATTTAAATGTTCTGTAATTTTCGCCTTAGCGGTAAATGGACAGCTTATAGTTTAAACTTAGAGTTCAAGCGATACAAGGTTTAATATTGATCCTTCCGTTTTGTTTGAGAGTTGACATATTTAAATAATTAACATAATATGTGTTATATATTTCTGGAATTGTTTTAAAATACATGTTACTCTGCTGTGTGCGAACTGCGTAAAAATAGTTTAAGTGAAAAAAAAATGTATTCTTGCATGTACTTTAAGTACCTTCATATTGACAATAATGGTATGAGTAACGTTAGGCTGATAAGTTATGTCGACATGAAATGTAAAATCACACACTGCATCATGTTACTTGCATCAGTAACCATCACCACATTACGAAGAGGTCTTTGGTAATATAAAATAAATCGCGCATGAAGGAGGGTGTCCAAGGGCAGAACATCACGACCCGAGGGCTTACTTCTGGCGTGGCGCTCGTAAGAATCTGTCGAAACCTAAAATGATGGTGTAACATGTAACCCAGCAGAGACAGCCACCGATACATCATACGCCCCCGGAGGCCGTGCTGTCGCAAGACCGCAAGTCGAAGCTTACATAACTCGATGGGTGTTTGTCAAATGCTCCCCGTCAGACCAGTTGGAATTCATTGGAACTGAAGGCGGGAAGCGTGTTTGTTTCAACTCGACTTCGGAACCATATTTAAACAAGATAGGTGGGTTGGTGCCAAAGTGAATTGAGTAGTCCAGTTCCAAAACTCTCCTTATCCACTTTCACTAAAACTGAGACAATTGAGAAAAACTGATTCGCAAGTCCATTGTGACATGGCCAAATAAGTTTTTCAAAGTTAGTCTGTTATTGAATAAGGAAAGTTTTGGATACTATCATCACATCAACTTTAGCACACATTTAAAAGCTACACATAACTGTTACGAACTCATTCTTCCTTGACTATGGACAAGACGAGATTTGGAATTGGACTAATCATATATTACGTGTTTGTTTGATCGGCGGGAGAATGAAGCAGCCCTCCAGCTAGGCTGAGGTGAAGTTCTGTCATGCTGTTTCTTACTAAGTGGTGTCTAAGAATATGACACTTTCAGTGCCCTTCGTACACGTATGCAGTTCTGCTTCATAGTCAGATATAGGTGTTTTAATTCTCGCGTGTCTCTGGGTTCTTCTACCTGCAAGTAACTTACGTGTTGTGTCGCAGTAACCATTCTGTGGTTGTCACAGTCAAATGAGAGACGTCACTTCACTAATACACTATGCCAATAACCATGAAGCACACATATACGTAAGTAAGGCACTGAAAAAATTGGGGCAAAGTTCTTTTAGCAATAAGTTCATTGCTCTGGTGACGTCACAGACTAAATAGTAGGCCTACCACAGACGTGAAATGACGTGGCGACTCAACTGACACTGGCGAACTTCACGGCTTATTGGCTGCCCGAAGATGTTGATTCTGGCCCTGTGTAGGTTTGACTCCTGTATGTTATACGGCAGGTTTCCTATTGGCCTGGCTGACAGCTAGCACGTCAGTCGCCTCAACGATGATATGCGGTAGGCGTATCCGCCATGTTGATGGCCAGCGAAGCCATTGTTACTCGCGTGTGTGACTGAGTTTACCATTATACTGGCTATTCCTCTTCTGTGCTCATATATATTCTGTGGTGATGTTGTTGCCGTCATGAAGGTGTCATAGTGCGAGAAATTCCAGGAATAATAATTGCGCAAACCGACAACATTCGCTCCCCACTTGTGAGAACTGGTTTTCTACCTCATCGTTAGAGACACTGGAAAATCGCGAAAAATTTTTTAAATAGTCTCCAATAAACTGTAGTATATTAACCGAGACACGTGTGAACAGTTTTGGGACAAATCACACACGCTGTGTGTTAAAGCTGTGCAGATCTAACTGGGTCTGTTGTAGAGAGAAACAATGCTACAAATGAACGATACAGTGTTATATACTTATGTAGCCTTGGAGCCTAGCGAACAGTCAACTATTCCCACGATTTTCCAGTGTCCCTACTCATCGTGAATCAAGCCTGGATGAACTGTGAAGTAGACGAGCGCTCAAGCCGCTGAACTAGTCGCAACCATATTTATGTTTATTTACCAGCAGAAATAAGAATAGTTACTTACATAAGGTTATATAACGAACAGGCTGTTCACTATGAACTAAACACTCAGCAGAACTTGTAGTTAATTAAAAATAGGTTTTTTTTGCGCCAATGCATGTTAACTTTTGAGAGTGTTGAAACATTTGCACTGGTTGTTCGTTACATGGAAGCTTTCATGTTAAAAATAGTAAAGATGGCTGCAAAACGGTTGAAAGGAAACTTTATGCAGTGCATACTTTATCGCGAACGACCTGCACACGTAGTTATAGAGAAGTCACACGATCTGTATCTCATAAACGACAGCAGAAGGCAAACTTCAATGGCAGTTAATACTGGCCCTGTCGTTGGTTCTCAGAACGTTTCACACAGAGAAACTTGTTTGGTTTATTTAACCGTATATATGTTTGTAAATGGCCAAACAAGTATATATTTGATTCAACAAAAGTTTCGTTGGCTGAACAACATATGAAGCGAGCCAAGTACTGGCTTTGTTGTCCTAACAAAATGTATATTTAAATGGACTAAACCATAATTTTGGGATAACTATACCTGCCAGGCAACCAAATATTTGGATAGTTCAACTGTTACACACTTGTTTGGCCCTATCAAACATATATACGGTTGAATCAACCAAACCTTTTTCTCTGTGCATGTAGCGAGAACACAGTAAATATTTTCCCAGCGCTCGTAGCGGCGTAGAGTGATAATCGTCAAGCAGAACAGCCTTAACTACGAGGTCACCGCCTGGGTAAACATTCGAGTCCTAGAAGTGTGGCAGCAGTAAGGACGAGACAGAAGGCACAACACGCCTGTACCTCACCTCTAGGTGCAAGTCAGCGGGCTGGCGTCCAATCTGCCGCCGACAGCGCGCCTGTGTGAAGCTTTCAGTGGTGACCTTATCACTTTATGACGTCATATTAAAGATATCTCTGTACTGTGCACGACTATACCTTATTGAAATACTCTGCGGTAATATTTACATACCTAAGAAGACCGTATAACACACATTGTTGCCATGTATAACACATTGTTGCCATATTTCGCAACTGGAAAATATTCGTAAGTCGGTAGTGATGAACTTGAAATGTGTTTACACACGTGTAATGTTTTATTAATACTATTTCTAAGCTGGACGTCAGTTATGTAGGATGGGTAGTTTTCGAATATTCTGTTAAGGAAAAAGTTTAGCACACCGCTCTGTGCCCTAGGCAGACGGTTATCTTAAGAAAACATTTACGGTTCGATTTTTTATTTTCTATTCTTTATGTTTTTCGAACGGCAGTCTGATGGAAATTTTGCAACTGGAGTAATTAAGTCGATCAAATCAAGTCGCTTTGGGTCCCACCACATTCTTAATGTGAATACGTGGAATTTGTTCGGCTATTAGTGGTGATTCACAGACTGAGGGTTGAGCAGTTTCGACAAATTAAATTATTGGAAACTACTGCCCATCCTCGTCTCCCTTAAGTTTTATACTGACTTGTCCGTTACAACTCTTTATTTCTTCTTCTTCCCTTGGTCTTACCGAAGTTTCTTCTTCGCTTTGTATTGGACAGTAGTAGTTTTTTTGGAATACATTCATTGTCCATTCTTCCTATTATGTTCTATTTACGGTTTCCTATTTGCTTTAATATTTTAAGATGTAAATGCCTTCTTCTTCTTCTGGATGGCTACATTTTTTAATGTGTACCTTCATGTATTTTGCTCCCTGGACTGTTCTCAAAAATCACCTATCGGCTGCTTGGAATCTTCCATGGGGTTTAGAACTCATAGTACAGTCTTCACTTCACTTATAATACACAGCGTAATGCAATGCCCATGACTTTATGAACGTTCAGCATTGTGTACTTCTGGACTTTTTCCTGGGCGTTCTTTTGATGGTGCCACACATATTGAATATCTTAATACTTTTTTCAATGTTGACTTCGGTGAGATAAAGTAATTTATGTATTTCTTCTTATTATTAAGTAGAGCACAGTTAGGCTATATCAAGAGTATCCCAATTAATATTCACGTAATGTTAGTGATTCACTTAATGAATTAATTTAACTGCCACATCGGGAACTGTGTAAAACCAGTAATAAACATTAAGTATTCACTGATTTCAACTAAGAGTGAATACAATGCAGAACTTTCGTTGTTTGTTTTGTTTAGGATAATATCGAATGATGCAGTAATTTAGTTTTATTTGTTGCTTCCTCCAGTCAACACAGACCATTATGCAACAGCAGTTAAACATGACCCATTGTTCCAAACCTTGTGTTTTGCATCAGTTGGGTGTTTGAAAACTTGAAATGATGTCCTTCCGATCAGCGACGACGCTTCTTTCCTTGTCACTTGTGGCAGGAGTTACTGAAACCGAACAGAGACGTGAGAACTTGGACCGATAGTACTTCGATTGGCGAGGAATCTACCACTGGGAAAGGTTGATAGAGAGCTAATTAATCGGACCGTGATTAAAGACCGGGAGCGCAGGAAATGGGACCTTTACCCCTGCGGAAATTGACAATGTGTCTTCCCCGGTGGCTGATATAGGAGAAGTCCCTTAATTCAGACGACCTCGCTCCGTGAAGTACCCGCGTGTCTGCTGGTCGCTAACATTAGCAAGTATGTTCAGCTACAAACAATTATATTTCTTACGTATTTAATGCTATTCTCAATAGATTGTACTGTTTTTGAGGTGAATATTATTTTTTTAAGCTTAAACGATAGCAGATATCAAACACCTGTCTGGCAGTATTGTTTAAAATTTTTTTTTGCCGTAATAGCTAATTTTTTCAAAGCAAACAATTAAAATGTTTTCCATTTAAAGGTCAATTAACCAGAATTTTATTTATTACATAATTAACTATAACCGTAGTATTTACAACCTAGAAAAAAATCAGCCAAAATGGAAAAGATAATTTTTTTTCTGTCCTCGCTTAGGCGTAAAAAAAATTAATATCGCTAAGAAAATTAGAAGCAAGAGAGCATGGTCTAACACAACAATTGGCCAAATCTAATTTCAGAAATTTACAAACTAAATTAGGAAAATTTTCGAAAGATAATGCTAAAGTAAATGTGTTGGTTTAAGTTCATATTTATTTTGTCTATAGCTAATCATGAATAAATCAAATAATAAACGGAACCGTTTAAAAGGAGTGAGTTGAAGCAAATAAAACATAAACAATTAATTACTAAATATGTTACCTGCAACGGTAAATTTTAATAATTTGTATACTTTATTTGGTAGCATTTGTTAGTAACAGAAAAGTTATTTCTACAGCAGATTATTAAATTTATGACAAACAATTATACGTTTTCTTTTTATAGAGAACAAATTCATATGCCACCAAAAGCACTATTTTAAATGGCGAAAATGGATATATGTAATGTATCCTTGGTTTACATGATAATCCAGTAATGAAATCACACAAAAACTTTTTTTAAGTTTATATGATGATCATTAATGATAAATTAGTAAATACAAGACTGACATGAAATGAAAATGCTCGCAAAACATGTGATCTAAACGAATGTAGGCCGGAAACCACGCCGTTGGCTAAGTAACGAACACAGCAGGAGCTGTCAATGAGTATAAATAGATGTTTGTGTACGTATGTGCTTATAAAGTTAATGTTACACTGGCAATGCAAAACCTAGTCGAATTGAATATTACTACCTCATACCATATAAGGTGATCTTGTTATCAGCTGGTCAGTGTTGTACGTACGTATGTATTTATGTGTGTTTGTAATTGTATATGTAGGTATGTATTTGCGTATGTATGTAGGTATGTATTTTTGTATGTAGGTATGTATTTGTGTATGGTATGTATTTGTGTATGGTATGTATTTGTGTATGTATCTGTGTATGTATGCATGTACGTCTGTCTGTATGTATGTAGGTATGTATTTGGGTATGGTATGTATATGTGTATGTATGCATGTACGTCTGTCTGTATATATGTAGGTACGTATGTATGCATGTATGTATGTATGCATGCATGTATGCATGAACGTATGTATGTATGTATGTATGTATGTATGTATGTATGTATGTATGTATGTATGTATGAATGTATGGTGTATTCTGTTTGTAACGAATGCGTTCGTATCCATTCATCCGACGATTGCAATGAAACTTTGGAGAGTTGTGCCTGAGCCTGCAAATGATTCTGGCAAAGAAATTACACGTAATGGAAAAGAGGTGCACAACAAGATAGATAAAAAGTAGTAAAAAACCTTTTCAACTGTGGTAAGATGTGCGTGTGTACGCAAATGTTTATGACCAAAAAAGTAAATGAAATTGCCTAAGGGAGGGAATGCGAGTAGGCGTATCGCGGTTTTAATTATTTTTAAATTTATATTTTCAAATATATTTCACGTATAAATACATATTATTATAAAAATTCCGTAAACTAATTTTGAGTATTTAGACTGTACATCTGCACGAGGGAAAAAAAGCATGTGAACCAAATATATTATTGCATTTAATTGAAAACCATGTGAAAGAATTCGCACGGAGAAGCTACTTTTATGTTACAAACATTTTGAGGACCGGGGTTAGTGCAGCCACAAGGAAGTTCATTTCTCACTCACAATGACGACTCGGATTTTCGCATTGAGAGTAATGCCTGAAAGTAGTTGGTGTGCGGGTTTTACTCAGATATATCCTGTTTCCTACGTGGCTAAACTTTGTCGCTGCTCTTCTCTCATCTGACGCTACTTAGCACTGATGTAGCCAGAATCGTTTAAAATCACAGTATATTATGTGAATGTATATTGCATCAAGGAATTATTTTTTTTCACGTAGATGTTCGCTTTAAACCAGGAATAAATAAATGCAATCGCATAATTACCATCATGAAATTATATGGTAGGTTTAAGGATTTATGTGTTTCATAATTTTAACTTGTATATCGAAGTCTTTCCAGAAATACAGGGACTCATTTAAGACAATCATGGGACTTTTTTATACTCTCCTCTAAAAAAGTGTTCGTGGTAAGATGCTAGAATTTGGTAAGAACATGATGACATGTGTGACCGATGTCCCTTGAACACTTTCATAAACCGATAATCGCAAGCAGATAGAGACCAGACTAATGCGAGGTTTGTATTGATGTTTCCTAAGTACATTGTGGTGTGATCTGTGTCCAGTGGTTACACATTGTGATAGATGAAGGCGTGTTAAGAATGCCCAAATGAAATTATGTCTTTATGGAGGAGAATATATACATATTTCGAGATTTCTTGCGTGGTCCGTCAATTTTCTCGGTGATCTCCCGTTTCCCACACCCTTCTCATTCTGGCGCCTCTTCATGCTCACTTCACGTCATACTTCACATGCGCTAAAGACCTAGCTGTTAAGGGCTGACAGTCATTCTTGTGTGGCAAATGTAAAATAACGTATGACGGATCCTTGAGAGGAGTCCTCGACTGACGCATGGACGTCGTTGCAACGTGTAACGCGTATTATTTTTTACGCTAAACCGCTTAAGTTATTCATATTATGTTTATTTACGGAATGTACACACGACTGAAACTATGTTGTTATGTTTTACAAAATTCAGCACGCTTTTTAGAAAAATGACATCCTGGCCTTTCAAAAAAAAAAGTTTTTTTTTCAGACTGCTGTAACTCCGTAAATATTAGTTGAATTCGTAAAGAGTAAAGCGAGAGGCATACGTTGGTATTTACTTCACACTGTTCAAAAATAAAATATTGTGGTCACCGCTTGAAGTCCCATAGTAAAAAGACTAGAAGGAAAACCTTGCATGCCAGTTTGGCGCGCTGCGAATAGAGGCGATATGCTTCTCGTCAAGCGTGGGACACTGGCTCTTATCGCTATGCTGTGTTCCCACGTGTCAAAGGTAGACATTTTCTACCGCGAAGGACTCCTCTTAATTTTGGTTGCTTTGTCAACTCACAGCATGAAGTCATTTATTACACTTACGTTTACTTCAGAAAAACTTTATGATGGCTTAATTTTTCCTGGCTGTATGTGAATGTACCGCATGACTGTCACAGAATAAAATAAATTACAATATTTTTTTACAAACATTATGTGTAATTTATTTACGTCAATACGACCGGCGATGAAACGGTACATCATTTAAGCTGCTTTTTGATCGGGTAGTATTTATTAATGGAACTGTAAACATATTTGTTGATTCTCAGAAAACACCTGACAACTTACTCTATTATAAAATGGAACGGTGTCGTTCGTCGAAAAAGAAGAGCAATCGATCATTGTGGCCATGGCAGTTAGTCGATATTCTTGAGGTTTGCTTACCATCAGTCAAATCACATGGCGGTGAACTTTAAATACACGGCCGTATCCATTAAAACATTTCAGTTAAATAAAAGCAACCAAACCATTAACCTACACTAGGGCAACTTGAAGTCGTAATTTAAGGATTAATTGAAGCCGAAGAATTCTGCACCACAAATAATGACACCGAACTCGTGAAACTATAGTGAACTGTGAAACCTTTTAATTAACAACATATTAATTCCTTTAACTGAGGTGACATATCAGTTTTGATGTATGTAAATTTCTGTGAAACCGAACATACCAAGTTATTGACCCCCACATCACTGCTATAGACCTGATATATAGGCCAATCATGGGCCAGCAGTACCAGCGATTAAATAATAACAATAACATAAACATCGGGTTCATTTCTCGGATGTATCACTTTTAGATCAGTTTAGTTAGATTAAGTAATCAACAAGCGGCATCTCTTATGTTGACATCTGGCTCTTATTGGAGATAGTCTAGTAATAACTCTGCTGGCTGCAATCAAAAATGTTTCTCACCACATCATATACATACATATATATATATATATATATATATATATATATATATATATATATATGGGTGTGTGTGTGTTGGTGTGTGTATGTGTCTTTTAAAAATGTGACAAAATAATTTTATAAAGAAAACCAAAAATTTAAAAATAATAACATTTTGTGTTACACATTATGTTTTATAAAAATAATTATTCTAACACTGTAGTATTATAACATAAACTTTGTCCTAAGAAACAAGAGGTTAAATGTAATCTATTTTCGTTCCTGGCCATATTTTTCTGTGTAAATGAGAGTTATCTAAGCGAGAAAGCATTAATGTCCTCTGTACACAGAAAAATTTTTGCTAAACTATTTCATTGGGAAAGAAATACATTTTATAACGAAGAAAACGTAATAAAAATGCTACCTTTGCGAGGCAGTTCTGAATCGGCAGTACATACCAACGGGATTTGGAGGAAGTTTTTAAAGGCGACAACCAGAAAAGACAGCGCTGGAAGAGCAAGTGAGAGAACTTTGGTCAGCGCTCAACATCGAGAACTTTAGCACTGGCGAGGGTTGATACGAGGTGAGTATGGAGCAGCGCTGGAATGAATGGCGGGGGAAGCTGGATGTCCCCGAGAAAACCCGCCGACCAGCGGCATCGTCCGGCACGATTCCAACATGTGAAAATCCGGGGACCAACCCCCGCCGGGGATCGAGCTCGGACCGCCTTGGTGGGATGCGAATGGTCTGACCATTCGGCCACCATGGGCCCCAGCGCTCAACGAAAGTATGCCATTGCGGCATCAGGCAAGTTTCCGGCGATAGACATGCTTTTGTGAAAAGCAAGGATAAATGTTATAAAATGACTTTCAACTGGGATCCAGAGAAGTGTTGAAATGAATGGACGCGAAGCACACAAGTGTAAATATGAGAACATAAGTTACAAGGTATATTATTTCCTGCAAAGTCACGCCGCTTTGTGTTACCTGTAAATAGCCAGATAATCAAGATAATTTCTTCTATTTGACTTAGGCTTTGTGATTCAGTCAGCATGTGATTTAAGAAATATTTTCTTGCTTCTTTTATTTTAGTACATGGTAGTTCTTACATAATTTAAGAAATTACTTAGAAAATTACAATATGTTTAATAATTTTGTTTAGTGAAATACAGAATGCGGAGATATGTGATAACTTCTTTCATAAAATGCACCAACTTTATTAGTGAAAAGATAATTGTGGATAATTTATGAAAATTTGTTTTATGAATTGTACTAAAATCATAGAGAATTACAATGTTATACCAAAACAAATTTTTTCTTTGTGTTATGTTGTCACTATTGAGCTGATTGGCTAAAATAAATAATTATTGCAGAAAACACTGTTCGGGATTTCAAACAGTAACTACAATATTTGACATAATTTTTTTGCAGAAAACAACAAATTAGTTGCAGTTATTTTACCCACATTCACTTAAATTGATTTTTTAAAATAATAATTGTGCCGCGATATTGACTAGGGCCAGTATAATATTTAAAACAACATTTTCGACCGTTTAATCATCTGTATCTTAAAAAGTTTGATTTAACAGACACTATGAATTTATATATATATATATATATATATATATATATATATATATATATATATATACTCATATGCTGACTTAAACACGTTTATGCAAATATCGCATTGTTTAACATATGTACAGTTATGGTAATGGTTGATCAAAAATATAAATTAATCTAGTTCAGAGATGATAAAGCTTATCATATTTTCAAAACGCATTTTGAAGCTTTTTCTATATAACTGTTAGAATTGTTTTTTTTTTTTTTTTAATTTTTGTGAAATATGTGTATTTAAATAATTGAAATGCGTATATTATTTACTCGAAATTATTGCATAATCGCCCAAATGTTTATGAATATCCATCGGTTATAGTTGTAGTTGAAATTACCCTATGGAACATACGTGTTAAAACTTTTTTTTTGCTGTTAACTGATGGGGTCAACTGTTTTTTATGTTTTTTTAACATATGATTTTTAATAAATTTTCGTAAACGTTGCTAAAATAGCATTTTTACGCAGCTACATCACAGAAGGTATGAATCAGGAATAAGCGAAGCTAATCGAGAGTTATACCACAGAATATGTATGAATACAGAAGTGAAATAGCTGGTAGGACAGCGAACTCAGTCACACTCACCAGCAACATGGCTTCCCTGGCCTGCAACATGGCGGAGACGACTACCGCCAATCAGAGTAAGGCGGCTATCCATCTATCAGGCAGCCAGGCCAATAGGAAACCTGTCGTAACATGCAGTAGCCAAACATACACGGGGCTGGTATTGACAGTCTCGGACAGCCAATAAGCTGTGAAGTTCGTCCGTATCAAATGAGCCGGCACGTCATTTCACGTCTGTATTGCTATTTAGTCTGTGGTTGTACAGTGACATTAAACACATAATTACAAAAAATTAAATTATAGGAACCTCGCTTTAATCCCTTAGATATAGCGTGAAACCCAAAGGGAGGGAATCAACACAAAATTAGGATGAACTTTAGTTGCAGATCAAACATTTTGAGATTTAAATGAGGAATTTTGTCTTTTGAATGTATTAATGGCCGTGATGTATCCCATCACCATTTTTTCTCTTAGGCCTTAAAATCAATACAAATACAATAAACACAAATGACAATAAATAGCATGACTAGATCACTCCAATATTTGTAATAAATCTGAATATGAAAAGAAAAATATGTGAATTACTTTTACTCAACTTTAACTCCAACATAATAAATATTACTATGGCTTCCTATAGCCCAAGTCTAAAAGCTGCTGTTGCCCAAACAATTACATCACATGACTTACTGTTGCCCAAGTTTAAACTGTTTATGTCACATGGCTTACTGTAACCCAAGTTTAAATTCATATGAAACAGCTGTTGCACAAACATGCACATAACAAAGCTTGCTGAAGCCCAAGTTCAAATTCATATGAAACTGCAGCTGTTGCTAAATAATTTACATAACAAAGCTTGCTGTAGCCAGAGGTTAAAAATACAAGACATTAATTACGGCTTCAGAAAATATGATAATAGCTACAAGATAATTTATGAATAATAGACTTCTCATATATATACTTTCACAAATTTTCCTTCATAAGAAAGCCTATATAACAAAGCCTTAGTACATAACTTAAAACCAGCATAAATACAAGTTCAAAGCTTCGTCATCTCTGATCTTCGCCAATCCGCCGTACGAATTTATAGCGAATCTTCCATCCCCACATTTCCCGGTCAGCCAATAGTAATCCAGGAAGATGACACGTTTCTAGATGCTTCTTGGAGAGGGTAGGCAGGAAACGAATGGTGGCGCTTACTGGTGGCAAACGGAGATACCACAATCCAGGTTGGTAGCCCTGCAGTGCAGTATAGTAAGAAGCGATGACGTTGACTGTCACCAATCACACAGCTCGGCACGATTCAAACTTCGCCGATCCTCGGGTGTCATCAACAGTAGAATAGCTGGCGCAGCTCACTTCCGCCAGCCATCTCCAATCCTGGTCATCGTCCACTGACGTCACTGGTAGCCCCGAGGTACTCGCTCGCGCCACAGAGTTGAGAGAGATCGTAGAAGACATACATCACGTTACTCGTCGCCGCATTCGCCGCCTTTGACCGCTGCTCACATACCATCAGGTGGGTGGAACTTATACCGCAGTTAGGCAGACAGGCAAGAACAACACTCCAACTTCCATACCATTTAAGAGTGACAAATAAGATTCGGAGATACATAAATGGAACGAGGCGTCCTTCTCAAGTGATACAAAGGAAATTTTGCACAACTTAGCGCCTTGATGGTAGACGTCATGGAAATCAGTTTAGTACTAACCGATTCTCTGTTTCTGCGCTTCCAAATCACAGAACAGCTCCCACTAGGCAACACCCTTATTGTGTATACGTATATATGTATACATTGTTATGTATTAGTCCGTGATAGGCCTATATAAGATGTCACGAGATAAACAGACGGCATACACTTAAACTGTCTCTGCGCCAATTGTTAGTTTTGTATAGTTAATTTTTCAGTTTTAAAACAGTGTTCTAAAAAAATGTTTTGCCCTGTTGTAATAAATATTGGAATGAAATACTTTTTTGCAAAAACTATTGAAAATTTATTAACTATTAAGGATGTTTTTCTAATTATAATTTATACATGGTCGGTTAATGCATAAAATCAACGAATTTGGATCAACGTTCTAGGTAGTATGCACCAAGTAACGATAAGCATTTTTTTTTTTTTTCAGATAACGGATATTAATACCATGTCCCAAGCTTCTGCTGTGTTTTCAATAATAACTTTTTTTAAGCTTAAACGAGTATAGACGTCAAAAGTTAGTTTGAAAATTTTGTTTAAATGGTTTTGGCAGTGATAGACAACAAGTCAAATAACAAATGTTTCGTTCATTACAAAATTAGCAGGAAACTTAGTATTTACCGACAGTTTAAACAAAAATTTTAAACCGATTTTTAACATCACGAAAACATGAACGGAGGAGCATGCATATGCGGTTCGTAGATTGTTGGCAGGTAGGACACAAGTTGCAGAGAACTGTACAGGGTTGTGTACTAGTTGACGCTACAGCCACTGACACGTTAGTATGTAGGTGCCGCTTATTACTGACTGCTCACAACACAACAAGTAGCCAGTACATATTTCATGCATATTAGTACATGGTGGCGCGTTCACACGAGTGTGTAGTTCTCGGCAGCTTGTGTCCTACCTGCCAACAACCCTCGAGCCGCCACTGGAAGCATGCCGCTTTGGACGCTCAATTTTTCTATGTGGTAACCGTGGTTACGACACAGACTTAATAGTAATACAGAAGCGAAATAACGTGGTGGCTCGATTGTTATTTGCGAACTTCGCCGCTTATTGGCTGTCCGAGGTTGTTGGTACCAGCCCCGTGTCTGTTTGGCTCCTGCATGTTACGGCGGGTTTCCTATTGGCCTGGCTACAGATTATAATGGAAGATGCCTCACGCTGATTGGCAGTGCGTGTTTCCACCATATTGCTGGCCAAGGAAACCATTTTTCTGGCGTGTGTGACTGAATTCGCTGGAAGACCGGATATTTCACTTCTGTATTACTTAAAATTCTGTGGTTACGATTAGTCATACGCGCCTGGAAGGTAGGCACTTAGCTTTGCGAATATCAAAGCCATGTGTGTTCAATGTAGTCATCGGTAGATAGCGAGAGCGACGGCGGATTACAGTGTATTTGGAGAATAACCGTGATCTCGTAGAACTAACACTCGCTGCGTGCTACGCTGTAAAACCACTTCTGTAATATTCCAGATCGTCTGCTATCAATGTCGCAACATGTTTATTCAATACAAGGCCCACCATTTTTGCCTCCTGCATTAGCTCCATGTTCTGAAACGTTAACAAGCACCCAATAAATTACTACAACCTGCATTCCCTGCTTATCCTCGCTTATCCAGCGAGGTGGTGCCGTAGTAACACGTTGGAGAGAGGGTCAGGGTTTGATTCCTGGCTCCAGCCAACATTGTTTGGGTTTTCTGTGGTTTCTCGAGATCCATTAAGGCGAAACCTCGGATGTTTCGTTTCATACTTCATAGATAATTCCTATCTCAGTTCCTGGCTAAATGCTACGTAAGTTTGTGTGTCACTGTACCAAATGACGCGGTAAACATAACGTAAAGCCATTTAGTTGACTAATTATAAAAATGCACTTATCCTCTTTACCAAGAGTATCACTGTTCCCTTAGAAATGAGCAGTTGGTACGTGTGCTGTACGACCCTACCTGCCAACATGCTGGGCATAAAAATGTAACACGAAGACAACCTAGATTCCACGGGTTAACATTTCCCAACATAGATTTCTCATCACTCGAGCAACGATTTTATGATGAAAAGATTTTTCATCAATTGGTTTCATTGTCTTATGTGCACATCTGCAGCTCTGCTTCCTGGTCTGTGATTGGATGTTTAAACTCTCACATGTCTGGGGTTTTTATTGGCGTATCACATAGGGCCTACGTGTGGCGCCACAGCTGTCTTTATTCTGATTGGTGCAGTCAAATGAGAGACTAGTCTGAACAGAGATACGCTGCCAATAACCATGAAGCACAGCTATCGACGGCACGTAACACACAGAAACAAAATCTTGCAAAATATTTTCGTGACAAACGCGTGGCTCTAATTTTCAATGTTAATATATTGGTCGGAAGTTTCCTGTAACAGCCAGTATATAATTTTATATTCATTGAAATTTGCTATAATTTTTAATGTTATTTAATTTACCTTCATGTGACGAAAGGTGCAGAAATATAAAACTAATAGGATCTGTATGATTATGTTTTCATTTTCTTTTTCAGTGCATAATTTATTATTCTTTCGATGACAGTTTATCACAGCATATTGTTAGGGACCCTTGTTTTCACGAAAATAATTTTGACCCAGTTTGTTTCCGTGTGTTATGTGCACATCTGTAGTTCTGGTTCGTGGTCAGTGATTGGATATTTTAACTGTCCGAGTCTTGGGATTCTACCGAAAAATTATATACGTGTGTTGTTGCAGGAACTTTATTGTAATTGGATCACTCAAATGAGATACGGCTCTTAATATAGACACGCTGACAATAACCATGAATCAGACCTGCAGATGTATACGTAAGGCACTGAAGAAAACTGGGGCAAATTTCTTTTCGCGAAAAACCAGGGTCTCTACATGTTGTTGATGTTCCTCTGAGCCAACGTGATTGAATGCACGTTAAAATAACGTCAACAAAACCCGCACCGTTCTCTACGTTATTAACAGTCTTACTGAGAAGCAACACACACACACACACACACACTAAACATTTTCGTTTTCCGTTACATGAGTTATTTTTTTGCAGGAAAGAAAATTATTGTTTAGTTTATACAATAGGCAAAATGAATAAAATGTGTCGTCGTTAAAACGATATTATATGAATAGTTTTGGTGAATTATGTTGTGATGTATTTGAAAAAGTTTTTAAAAAAATTTTTTTTGTGTTGCAAAGAAAATAATTATTCTCATTGACAATGTTAAATATGTATTACACCATAAATGTGGTTTAAAGGTTTGCTCTGCTGTAAAACCGGATTTCTTTACCGCAAAATTCTTTTCTACAAAGTAAATTTTGAACTGTCCTTAGTCGTGTTTTTAAAGCCTTTTATCACCACATGCGCGGTTAACTAATGAACCGTATTTTCTGTTACATTTCACTTCTTTCACAAATTTCCCCAAATATCTTTACCATTGAAAATACCGCAGTATCCTGGAGTCAATGCTGCTATTCAATACTAACTAGAGTGTATTTTTTAATGCTTGAGTAAGAAACACTGGCGTAGTACTGAGGGGGTCGTAGACGCTATCGCATACCCAAATATATGTTTATGTTAAGTCACGAAATGTAATATAGGAAGGCGAAATGTCAATTTGAGATGCTAAGATAGTATCCTCGGTATTTTTTTCAAGAGTCTAAAGAGTGAGTAAAGTTTGGCCGACATAGGAACGAACTTTGCCCCGCCTAGAGCGATGAAAGAGAGAGACAACATGTCGCGCGAAGTAACCAACCGGCGGAAACTTGTGACAGGAGGGAGGACAGGTAAATGCGGTGTTGCCACGTCTAGCAGTAACACTCCATGAAGAGTTGTGTACGCAATGACGTAACGTAGTACAGGTGGAAAATGGAACATTTTGAGGGCCTCAAACCAGATATTGGTAACTCGTTTGCGCGAGTATTTCGATGGCTAAAAAGCAAACCACGAGCCTATGTTACATTTTTTCACGTAAGTACATGTAATATAACATCAGCAGCGATTGTAATTGCTAGGTTAACAGTGATGCGAATCTCCAAAAACTAAATTTCACTGTCATAATAATGCATGAAGTAAATTATTGTTTTAATTATTTCCTTTGCATGCATGATGAAAATGGTTGTACAGTGCCATGGAATGTCATAATATGTAAAGGAATATGTTTTTCACTGTGAACTATGCGAAAAAAAGTAAATTCCAGTTGTAGTAATTAATTAACGGAATGCAGCCTAACAAGAGAGACGGCCGAGAGTAGGTGCATGTATTACACATGTCTATGGTCGCACAACTTGTAGTCGCGGCAACACCACATGTTGTGTCCAGTTCTTGGCAGGTTGATTTAACCCTCGCCTCGAGCCCACCTATCTATTGCATCTCTTCTCAGTGGGAAGTGGCTAGAATGATCGTACTATACAGGCTGTTCAGAAACTAACGCATTTTAAGCACACCACGCGAATCCTGGGCTTATTGGAGACGAAAATGTAAGTGGCAAAATGTTGTGCGACCACATTCTATGTGCACAATGTAGCAACACTGCACGGAAAAAGTCCCGTCTTAAGCTCAACGTCCGGCTATTATTTTATGTGTCTTACGTCAAGTAAAAATGTAACTATGTTTGGAATGGTCCGAATTTTAACCTGAACCATAATGTACTGGTAAGAACAATAATAGTAACATAAGTAAGATATCTGTGGAGCGGGAAACAGGACTAACTACCGTGCGATGTTGCCACATTATGCATGGAAAATGTCGTTGCACAACAATTTTCCACTGCCATGTTTGTCTCCTATTAGCTCAGGAATCGTGTGGTGATAATTATGTAGGCCTACGTTTATTTCTGGGATCGTGTATAGTACGGGTTAAATTCATACATTCACAGTTAACTCTGCTCAACAGAAGGGTTATAGTTTGTAAGCTGACGTAAAACGCTAAGGAACTATATATTGAGTGTAAATTTTCGAAACGCATAGTTATTCTAATTTTTATGTGTTTCGAAAAAATAGCTACGCGAAATATGATTTTTAAGTAGCCTATTAGCTATTTAAGCCTGCCTCACACGATGCCTTATTTATTCAAACAATGACTAATGGAGTAACAGAAAACTAAAATAAACTTACTTCTATTTTAAGAAAACTTGAGTCAAACTAAGTAAAAAAAAATAAAAAGAAACGGAAAGGAAATGTTGGACTAATACTTGTTTGCAGAAAATAAATAATTAAGGTTGTTGTTACGTTATTCTATCAATGCTTCGGAAAGAACAAAGATACGTTTACTCAGATTGTTTTGTGAAGTCGAAACCATTTTAAACATAATAATTTGTGCAATTTTATGTTCACGTGAACAACGCAAAATTGCTGCGATTAGTCAAAGAGGTTTATGCGTAGAAAGCAAACAAAATTCTTACAGAAATAGAGCACGCTCTATTACGTTTCTGGAAAAACTCATGGATGAGGGAACTGCAGTGCCCAGAGATATATCACTTGCGAGGTGCAGGAACGTAGCTTCCACAGAAACAGAAATGCGTACAGAAAATAGGCATAGAAACTCCTACGGAATTGGGCGTCGAGTATGGCTAACTCCAATGATGTAACTAAATGGGAAAGCGAGCAGAAAGAAGAATATGAAAATGACTGGGGCGATGTGGCGCGAGATCTGCCATGTGGTCGTCAGTGTTGGTAAGAACTTCAGGACAGCAGTGGAATGCAGTTGCGAGGAGAAACGAGAGTGTCACGAGAAAATCTGCAGGTTGATGGCAACATCAGACACGTCTCCAATGTCTGAAAATCGAGAGCTGTTCACCTACATTGTAAGTTTGATTGTTATTGGTAGTTACGAGTTGACCAACTACACCATCACGACGTCCCTCCCATTACAGTTCAGAATGTGAACAGTCAGTTACAGGTTCAGCAGCTTAGGAAAGGTTTTGAGAGAGTGGCGCAGCGGACTCGAATTGGTGTCTACTGCGCAGCTACACGCCCCACATATCCCCTCCCAGAAAGTTAGGGGGGAAATAATGGAGCCCTGAGTGTGCCATTAGCAGCTACAACCAATCAGCAGATGCGCACACCTCCGCTGATTAGGGGCAGGAGGAGGAGGAAACTTCACATTGCCAGGACCTTTCCTAGTTCGCATTACCTGTACATATTTTGTAAAATCGTGGTTCTATTTCAGAACTGCAGATACCAGTGCTACATTTAGTACTGTGACCACACACATATGGAAATTATGCCGTTTGCTCTGCTACAATGTTATAAAAACTGACACGAGCAAGAAAATCGGGTAGCAAAGTAGTTGAAGAAATGTCGAAAATGGAATAATTTATGTTTGCCAATGGTTACGTGTGTACGTGTGTTTCATACTCAACCATCATTTACTGAATTTTCTTAAAACTTGGCACTTTTCTGCAATACAGTTATGTTAAAACTGTGTGCAAGATCTGTTCACAAACATATCCGGATGTCTTTATTGCATACGTATTAGAAATAATAATATTCATAAATGTTAGTGATTCATAAAAACATAACTACGCGGAAAAAAAATATGTGGAAGTAATTATTCTCATCAATTCTGTGACTGCTGTACGTATACTACCCAAATTCAACGCGTATAAAACATCCCACACGCATCAATTTGGTGTCTTTAAGAGTGTAAGTTGTATTCGCTATTTAACAGTCCACTAGAAACACAAACAGAAAACCTACTGCCATTGTAACAACACTAATGGAATGAAAATAATTTCCTAGGTATGAGATACTTTCAGCATAGTATTTACTACGCAATAAGATACAGTTAAACATGGCGGATAACGGCGATAGTTTTTTAAACTAAAATGTAGCATTTTCTTGTCTGAATGTTTTTATTAGTTGTTTGCTGTTGTGTGAATGTTAGTAAACCATCTGTAACCAGTTATGAAAAGTTCTTAAGTAACGCATTTTATCAAATTTAGGAAAAAAAAAACATTCTAAGCATTACGAGTAATTATTGCGCGTGCATTAGAAATATTACCGCCATTATGTGCAGAGTACTTAGTGGTCCTCTGTGTTTTCGGTTAGGTTAACAGTCTTTAAACCAAAATAATATGCTCATTAAAAGTATAATATGAAGATAGCAGTAATCCTCACATGTTCCCTTTTGAGAATTAGGTTTTTTTTACATACAAAAGTCTGAAAATTCAGTTATTAGACACTTTGAGGGGTCCGAGCAAAATTTAATAAATGGAGATACTGTATTGTAATACAATTAGCATCCTCATTTGAAGGGTATTTCCTTTAATCAATAAAGTAATTTAGTGTGATTTTGTACCAATCAGAATAACTTTTTGCTACAGGTCTAATGGAATGTCAGGCGAAGGCTAGACAATTTCCGAAATATTAGACTACTGTATTCCTGATTCTGAAAATTTCTTGTTTGCTAACTGCGTGTCCCAATTAGACGTCAAAAAACAATTTATTGTAAGAATACACGTAGTACGCCCAACTATAGGTGAATCGGGATAAAGTGAGCACTCAAAAAAACTTATAAATTTCCTTTCCGTCAGTTTATATAATTCCGCTGCATGTAAACATAAACATTGCACACGTGCTTTTATTTACATGGGATTGTACAGTGTTTACATTTACATTACACTGCTGCGATAAATGTTTTCCATAATATCTACTCAACAAATGAACGGGCGCTGTATACATGCTATACTCAATAGTAATCTTAGTTATAAATACCTGCGAGTTAACGTCTCATAACTCTAGTTTCTCTGCATCGACTCTAATTGGTTACGACACAAACTGCTGCCGTTACGTAGGGCCTATATCTAAAATGCATGTGTAGTATATTAATTTGTAATTCAAAACCGCCACTATAACCGCACCCGACACACGCAATTCAAGAATTCAAGTTCCGTTTAGCAAAATGCCATAAACGACGACGACGTAATTAATAAAAACATTAAATTACGTATTTCCTTAATGTGAGAAACAGAAAACAATTCTGTTTTTAATTCTATACGCTCAGGCTGGCGATCGAAAAAGATAGATTACTAATAACTTCACATCATTTAGCGATAATATTCACTAACAGTTACTTCTAATATGTACTTTTGAATGTGTAAATCAGAAACCCATATTTATTCCACAACAGACAAACACACTGATGACTCAATTAGTTTTCAAGCCTGCGAAGCGGCGAATACCTGACTCTGGTGCCACCCGACGGTGGGATTTTGAACTACCTCTGTGGCGCGAGCGTTATCGGCAATATGTCAACAACAGTTTTGAATTCAGCGGGCGGTTGCATGACTTTGTCGTAGCGCTAATCAAGTTAAACTACAAAGTAAGTAGGCGTGTCAATAAGATCACATATAAATATTTTAAAGTATATGACATACAGAGAGGTCGACTGCAATTAATGTTCTTTCACTAACGCTGTAATCAAATAAGAAAATACACGGAACTACATGCAATGATTCGCTACCAACCATACAAACAATAATGTAACTATTGTTAATGTTGACTAATATTCAGTAACGGCTAGTGATTATTTTCTAAGGTTAAATCTTTAGTGCTCACTTTATTTCTAATTACCTATATCTTAAGCTTCAAAATCATCCTAAATAGTGTTAAACATTAATTTCTATAAACTTTCGTATACAATATAATAAGCTTAGAACACAATGCCACCAACCACGCGCTAGGCTATGACTTCTATAAAACCGTGCTACATAAACACCGTGCATTCATACACGGGCGCAGGACGATGTACTGTTGTGGGAAATACATTAACACGAGATGAAAAATCTGCTAATAGAGTACGACAGTTCTCCGTTTCATGGTCATAATATTTTACTGCCTAGTACGTGAGTAATGGTTTGGTAATTTTTAATTATATAAAAGGGAAAATGTTATTTTGCAGATTACTTAACATTACAGTGCACTCGCCAGGTGCTTTTTGCCATTATTTTTGTTTTAACACTAAGGAGACAAAACTTCAACTTAGATGGAGTTTTATTTCATAGCCAGTCGTAGGAAAATGTGTAACTAGGAATACTGAGCTGACCTCTAAAGGACTCGAGGCCAACATTACGACAGTTACGGACTTCATAGATGGAGCAGCTGTTTTTGTGGAAATAATTTTGCCCCGCCTAGTTTCAATGCCCCACGTGTACATCTTCAGTTTTGCTCCATGTTTACTGTCAGCATGACTTTTACCAAAGGCGCCGCTCATTTGACTGTGCCAGTCATAATTAGGTAAATGCAGCTCTATACGTCTGTGACTTGAGGTCAGAATCCCAACTAGCTAAGCGCTAACCTCATATACTCACTGACCATGAAGTAGATCTACTGGTCTACTGTACTGGAACAAATTGATGCAAAATTATTTCCATTATAAATCATTGCCCCACTTTGTTTCAGTGGCTCACGTGCACATTGGGAGCGTGCCTATGTTCAGACATGTTACTCATTTGACTGCACCAATCAGAATAAGATTATTGTGAGTCTGTACGTCTGTAATTTGCCAAGGCCAGTGAGAGTAAAATCATCCAACCACAGACGATGTAGCAGAGCTGCAGGTGTGCACATGACGCATCGAAATCAAATGTTGCAAAAAAAATTTCGTCATGAGATCGTGGCTCTAATCATTGGTTCTATTAATAGAGTGCAACTCTATGTATTTAAACATGTTTGTGTAACTGGTGTTTGTTAGAATGTGTAAAGATATGGCTGTGAGAGGCGTGAAGAGCGAACACAAGGCAGTCGTGTGTGTGTAGTCGTGAACTCAGGACAGCTACGGCGTACCGCTTGTCGGAAGTTAGCTGACGTCTCGCGATAAAGACTAGCTGGGCAGAACGTGTCAGCCTCGAGTGTACAGTGACGTCACGTCCACACCCCCTCATCCTACATCCCTCCTCCACACCTGGTGTGACCTGGTTTAACACGGCAGGCAAGTGTGTGATATGTCGACTGTGTGATTCGATTTACATCGGCGGGCAAGGCATCGACCGGCAGAGGCGGCGCACGGAGGAAGGCACGAGAAAAACGGACGAAGAGAAAGGAAAGGGGTTGGTGATGAAGCGGGGTAGGGGAACAGCAGGGTAGGTAGGTGGTTGGGGAGAAAGGGAGTGGGGGTTGCCCCGACATGTTTTCGCCGTTGCTAAAATGAAGCGATACGCCGGCAGGGATCGATATTTTTTTTCGGTCGGTTTATTGAATGACGAAAAGGCGCCCCGGAGGCCATTCGTCGACTCTCTGCTTACCCTCCCCTTCTCTTTATCCACCCCTTCTTCTCACTTCCCCCTGGCAACTGCGGCAGCTGATAACCACAGGGATGGCAGAGGAATGTTGCAACCATTTAGATAACTCTCTTGCCTCTGTTATTGCCGTACACGGATCTGCCGCTTGGCACTTCCCTGTTGAAAAAATATATATATAAAACAATGACCCGCTGAAATTTGTGGTTGGGGAGGCATTTTAGATGGTTGGAGGCATTTAGGGTGGCATCCCTGTGTTTCTCTTTGCCGGCAAGCAAAAACAAAAATATTTGCTTTGTCCGCGTGTTTGTGGGTTTGGAAATTGGGATGCTGGTATGATCCAGACTGTTTATAAACGAAACGTTTAGTAAAACCAACATTGTGTGGTGGCACAGCGGGTTGCTAATCTGATTATTTTCCGCGAGTCCTCATCGCGCTTCGACTGTTCAGTTGAGAGCTCGGTTGTAACGCCTGCCGGATGTAGAGTAGGCCACCGCTTCAGCAGCTGCGTTCTACGGGCGGCATTCTAGGCTTGATCGTATGAATGACGGAAACAATTCATTTTTTACACGGTCGTACACACTCTCCCAAGTAGAAACACACATCTTGAATCATCAACATTACTCTCAAAATATATTCTTAAAATGTGAGTCTTAGCTCCAATCTGACAGTATTAAACATTACTTTCGCTCTTTCCTGTTTCCCTTAAGACTCGGTTTCATTCGCCATATTGAATTTTATAATTTTTTGCTTTTCTAGAATTCTCAGAAGAAAAATGTTAAATATGTGATTATACATCAAATTCTATTTACATTTCTCTACAGGACAGACCTTGCAATGTAGCTGTTAACTTTTAATTACGCCGCAATTTGTCGGGTAAATTATGACTATAAAAAATTTTGCCACACAAATTGCAGCGTAATTATAAGTAAACAGCTAAATCGCAAGGTCTGTACTGTAGCAAAATGCAAATAGAATTTGAGGTAAAGTTACAGATTTAACATATTTCTTCTGAGAATTCCAAAAAAAAGCAAAAAATAATAAAATTCTATATGGCGACTGAAACAGAGATTGTGTGGTAGATAAATAAACGTTATAAACATTATGTAAAATATACAGATTATTGAAAGTCAATATGGAAAAACAGAAACAAGTAACGGTATTTGCTAACTATTTGTATAAAAATGTACCCATAGCGATGTGTCTATCAGGCGTTCAATATTGCACCGTAGATAAATCACAAGATTTCAGCGTCAAAGTTTGTTAATCAGCAATACGTTACACGAGATTCTTTGTGCTCAGAATGTTGGTTGCTTCCGGTGTTTCTGTGACGTCAGCTATGCCTCCCCGATGCTAATCGGCTATCAAGTTATTTAATTCGCGTCGCGTCTGTCACACTATTGTGATTCCATCATTATTGCGATACATTTGACTGGTTTAATACAGCTGTAATTTTTTTACCTTAAAATGCACACATCAAACAATTATTCTCGGAGAAAACGTTCTACCTGCAAATAATTATTGTTTACTATTTGTATGAAAAGTGAATACTGTATGTATTTTGCGGCATAATTTGCACATGTCGGCATTGTTATAAAATACAACGTAATTTTGCGATTGTTTTAAAGGCCTTGATCAGTGTACATATAGCCAGAAACACGAGAACCAAAAGTTTTTTCGCGTTTCCGTGAGTATCGTAGAGTGAGCAAACGTTTACGCGTACCACTTCCGTGTTGTTAAAGAACAGGACTAAGCCACAGCTACGTGAGAAAATAGAAGTTTATCTTGACAGCTGAAGGGAGCATTACATGATCAGCAAGAAATATATGTTTGCTACCTCACTTTGTCACTTTCACACTTTACAATAACTGGCAGATGACACTGTCTTCTTCAATTTCAGGTTCATCAGACCCAGGATTGTTGCAGTTCTATATAATAGCATGCCATGATTAAGAAAAATCACAATTATTATTTCGGCCGATTACAGACGATGTGACAACATCTTCAAAATCACATACATAAT
This sequence comes from Medauroidea extradentata, assembly GCA_003012365.1. Classification (NCBI taxonomy): domain Eukaryota; kingdom Metazoa; phylum Arthropoda; class Insecta; order Phasmatodea; family Phasmatidae; genus Medauroidea; species Medauroidea extradentata. The sequence continues at coordinate 58,059 of PNEQ01037544.1, forward strand.
TATTTTATTACTATAAGAAGGAAATGTGCGCTATTGTATGAACGTGAAGGGATATAATATAAAAAACTTTTATACATAATATTAGCGCGAGCGTTGATGTGGAATACGAGTGTAGAATTACTTGTAACTACTCCCTTTGTGTAGTAGCGTGGTAGTCGGAATTTAAATGTAATGTCAGGCCGAGTCCTGGTTAATTGAAACGAATAGAGAATGCGTTTTACCACAGTTCTCTGAGAGAAAAGTTGATAGATTAAAAAAAAAAATTTCCCTATGACGTTTAAAAATTCAGTTTGAACTGGAAAAAAAAGCTTCGTTGCGACTATTTAAAAATATGTATTTGACATTATGTATCTCATAATATTTTTTTTTGCTGTCACCAAAAAATGTTGTGCTGCGGATTCCCCCCCCCCCCCTAAAAGAAATTTTTGTAATTACTAGTAAGATCTTTGTAACCACTCCAAAAAAAAATTCGTGTTATCCATACTGACAAAACATTTTGACTAATTTTGCAGTAAGTATATGGAGAAACAGACACATTTGGTTGCCGATACTAATTTCCTTTTCTTTACTTTGTTTCCCAATAGCAATATTTGGTCGGTAGAGAATAATTTTTGTCTGGCTGTGCATATATTTTTGTACCAAGGTATTAAAAATAATGCGCAGTGAAATCCATAGTCAAACCCTGGACCAGTCGCATTGACAAGTTCTCGTAAGTATTCTCGGCCAAGACAACTATAGTGATTGGCCCATCATAAAAGGCACAATGCTCGTACAATGCAAATTACGGCGTGCTGCACAAAAACAAAATTTTGTTTCCGCAACAGAATGTTTCTATTAACCACATGTGTGATCTTCCAAATTAATTATTAAACTTATGTTAGTCAAAATTTTTATCGACACTCGTAATTACATCGCCAAATAAATTATATCTTTTGCTGCGCTATTAAAATTAAACGTGTCGTTTTGGTATATATTTCTAGTAACAAAGTATTTTGTTGGTTAAGTTAAATATTATGTTGCCATATTTAAACAAGTATTTGGTGAAATATATTTCATTACATGTTGATATACGTATGCATACATACACACACAAGATGTCCAGAAATACCGTTCAAAAGCACGCAAATCCTGGGCTAGCTCGAAGACGAAAATGTTCGTAGCAAAATGTTGAACGAGTCTCCCCTTGCACTCCACAAGATCTTAATTATGTTCCTAGTATTACTAGTATTAGTGTTCGCCATCATTCGAATGCATACTTTGAAGTGTGTTTCCTTTCAATCGATACAGTCATTTGAGGCGACTCTGTATCACAGGTCTAATTCCAAGTCAGACGAAGGATTTACAATTCTCTATATATTACCGTGTTCCGTATCTTAAAAAAATTTGTTTGCTAATCACGTGTCACGATTGGACGTCACAAAGCAAATTTATACAATTAAAAGTGTGTTACAGAGTCACCCAACACTCGTACAAAATCACCGGAAATGACAAGCTTACGCATATAAAGAATACCTTATGCACACTGAATATCCAATCATGCGCAAGGCGACGGTTCCTCTTAAAATTCGAGGTTTTTTTTTCTGGCATTATACTGTGTTCCAAATGTGTAAATGCTTATTCTATGTATTCCGTCAGAACACAATGTCATATCCTGCAGCGGAGACTGTATAGAGTGGTCAGCCTTCTGTAAAGAGGTCAGACACGTATATTACAACATATAACGGTTCGTGGCCTATCGAATCACATGTTATGCTCAGGAATTTACAAAATAGTGAAGTTAAGCCTATCACCAAAATAATAACACGAATGTTACAGGTCAGTAGTCATTTTCCATGTTGCGGTGACAGGTGTTTCGATGTTGCTGCAGCCAGCTGTGTCAAACCATTTCTGCCAGCACTGTACCAGTTTAACTCGCAGCTGGATCACGTGCCTGGCCTGTTTGTAGATCCCTGAGCACACAGAAGCCTGCTAGCAAACATCGCGGACTCCACCACACAACAACGCTATCCGGTTTACCGCCATTCCTGCCTGGGTCGCCTTAGTTACGTCGTATCTTACATGTATTACACGGAGTTTACACATGAGAATTAATACAAGCTTCTCATCTAGAGTGATTACTCTACGCAAACATTCAAAACCCTCCATGTGATATTCAAATACTAACTGGAGATTATAATAAATATAATTCTGTCTAAGACATTTGCTATAGTTCTTTGACCTATGTGAACCCCAAAACACGGGAGAAGTGATCCAGACAGTGTTTGTATAAAAATGTATGTTGGTCGAATTGCGAAACATCCCCATCCTCATGCCCTGTATGTAGAGAGGACCGTATATCGCGAAAATTTTTTATGCTAACATACTCTTGAAAAACCTGTGGTTTCTTACAACATGTATGATTGGCTGATATACGTCTGACACTCCGTGGCTGTCCGCAGACCAAAACAGGCATTACATATTACAATAGCGGGATTCTTATTGGCTTAGATAAATACGGTAACAGCTCCAAGTACATGCGGAAGCCAGTAATCTTCTGGTAAGCTGAACACACGTTGAAATCCAAGTTTTCCCGCGATTAACCATTATATCTATTTATATGCCATAAGGGGAAGTGAGGTGCAGACGTTGATGCGTTGCAGCTCCATCTAGAGGTAAGTTGGTGGGTTAGAGTAAGATGGATAGCATACAAACCTTATCCATGAAGAAATACAAATGCATGTGCCAAGTTTCGTGGTGGTCGGTCAAACTGTCTCAGAGATGATCGATTACATACTAAACATACATTGTTACGGTTTCACAATCCCGCAACAGCGGCGGCATTGGCGAATGAATACAGCCAGTGGCTGTTTGATAATTACAATTAACCCAAACTTCAGGAGGATTTCCGCAACGGATTATAGATCTATAATCTGATTATTCGTCAAGTTAAGTGGGCATTAGCTCCCTCGCAAACCCTTACTAAACTAGCAAAGAAGGCTCCACCCGGGGCCTAGAAAATAACCAATCAGAAGAGAGGATTTTGACGACTTGGTGGGGGCGCGACGAATAGTAAGAACAACGAGCTAGTGGGCTCGGGGGAGATGCTCTCCGACTACGAGAACGACCGGACCTCTCGTCCCGGGGGTCGAACATGGAACTGCGGACACGGCGCGAGGTTGTAGTCGAAGACTTCTTCACCCAGCTTCAATCGGCAGCCAGCGTGGTGAGTTCTGTTTGTTAGGGTTGACAGAGATCCGCACCATACCTCCTGTTTATTCTATCTCTACTTTCTACCTTAAACTTGTTGTAATTGTTGTATTTCTAGAGCTTTCACTTAATATATTTTTTTTGTTACATACTTCTTATATTATCTCTACTACCTTTCCTCTTGTATATTCTCCTCCCTAGACGCCAAGCCTACTGCAAGGTGACAGGGGGAAATTATAACAATATATACCATCATAATTTTTTGAAAATAATTTTAAGAACACCGAAAGAAAACAGAAAACATATTTGACACAAACGTTCTTATTGACCACATCGGTTAACGTAAATATATAACTACTTATCGGAGCAATGAATGGGTCTACCATAAAGTAAAGAGAATCTCGCAGACAAACAGGATTCTCGTTAAATCTGCCACTATAGGGCATGGATTAGGGACTTTCTAAAACACCTTGAAAGATTTGACATCCTCTAGGTATAAATGACGTGAAAGAATACGTGTTCGGAAATAATACATTTGAAGAGTTTAAATTCCAAATAAACATTAAAAAACTTGATGAACTTAAATGGAAGAACAAATACTGCATGTCAGCATGTGAAGGAGTAGTGTAATACAAAGAAAAGTCTAGAAAAAAAGAAGAAATTTTTATGACTTACTAGATACTAAACTGTCACATTGGTAGTAAAAATCAATATTATATTGTTTACGTTGGCTGATACTGAATAGGTGATCGAGAAGCACAGTATGCGCATGAACGTGTACCTTATCAGGCTGGTGTCCCTTGACATCTAAGTTTACATTTTTAGTAATGTTCCAATTACGAAACTATTTCTTAGTTACAAAAGTTTATTTTATTTGCAGTTACAGCTAATGTGCGCCTTTTCTTTCCATATTCCGGCTAATTTCTCTTCTTTGCAGTATTTTAAAGGCTGGTACACACTAATCCAGTACCACATTCACTACAAGTAGCACTGCGATATAGTGTGTACCTCATCGAGTACACTCGTTTCAACCAGATTTCCGTACTTTATTTGACAAATATAACTCGTCAGATTTTACACTGTTGCTTTGAATGCGCACACATTTTGTCACCACACGAACGATGTACACAAGTAGAATTGATAATATGTTTTCAATATTTATTAAATTATCGTTTGCTACTCAGCACACCACCGTCGGATATTTTCAAAACTTAATACAAGACAGTGTCAGCGTGTGTGTTGTATATGAAACTGTTTCCGAGAAACCTACAGTTATACTTTATGGCATACAACAACCCCCATCACAAATATATTTTTCTCTAATATGCACTGAAACTTGTTAGTAGACACTGATAGTGTGTACACGACACAGAAATTTTGCTGCAGAATTTTGTTTATATTAAATGTCAACAAAATTTGTGAACGGACTTGAGCAAAGAATTGAGTATATATTTGAGGATAGTGTGTGTTGGACTTCAGCTGGCTAATATCGTAGACTCGAACAACGTGTGAAACTGACGCTGGGGAATTATTGGCGTGACAAGAGGCGACGCAGGAATAAAAAGTGCGTGAACAAAGTGAATATATTGCCGGCAGACGACCAACGATGTGTTCACATGGACGAGGTAGCCAGCCATCATGAGAGGGTTAGTTAGGGAGGTGTTTCATGCACGTGTCAACCCTCACCCCTACATCCCCTGGCGACAGTATCAACCCCCGTCCCCTGCTACACGCCAGGCCAATCAACCAGCAGCACGATATTCCATCTCGGTTTGCGGCCAGTCCATTTCCTGCAGCGCCTCTCAAAATGTTCCAAACCCTTCTCTCTTCCCTGACACTCATTCCATTCCGCTCCATCCTCCCAAGAGCCGTCCGTTCCGGTAAAATAAAAAATAACCCTGATGATGCAATGATGGTCCAATTAATTATACGTCCCTGGAGGGAGCGGGGTCGAGCAAGGCCCGGGGAACACTAGTGAGTAACCTGTTTGACTCTGCAAGGGGTAGAAGTTACCACGATATTAGGGAACCCTCGCCCTGGTTACTTTATGAACGACCACTCTGCGACTATCATTTATATTGATGAGCACACGACTGAAAGTGCTTCAGAAAGAACCATTAGGGCGATTTGCACACCTTCCTGTTTCAAATAAACTAATTTTTAGCCAGTGGCAATTGAAAGTCAACGAAAATAAATTAAAAACAAAACAATATTTAAGTAGTTGTCTTGAATTTAAGACTGATGACCACAAGCCTGCCAAGTTTGTAGGAATTGAGTTTAAAGTGGGCAAATCATTGTTTAAAACCACACTTGTAACATTTTTTTGCCATATTGAGGTAAACAACTCACACGATGTAACAAAACTATTCGAAGAATTCGAGAGTGTGTTTAATCATACAGCGTACAAGTGTATGAAAGGTCTTTGTAAACTTAAGCATGGTTCGCCCACACAAAAATATCGAATGATTTTTGCTTGTTTTTGTAATTCAACATTTATTATTTGTATGAAAAATGTAAACGAAAAACTAAAACATGGCGTTTATTAATACAGAAACGTAGTTTATATGAAATTTTATATATAAATGTCAAAACAACGTTGTGGTGGTAGATTATGTAGACATTAAATACTTTTTTTAATGAAACATTATTGAAACCACTGTGAAACTACCAGGATGAACAGTAAACATATTTATTCTCAATAGTAAAATTTAAAATATATATTTTAACAGAACGTATTCCTAAAAATATTTTCGCAATAAATAGATCGATAAATGCTCATAATATATAACTACTTTTTTAATTTGGTTTTATGTAAAAGAAAAATTTAAAAATTAATTTTTTATATATCAAATGCTAACAAGAAGTAACCAGCAGAAGTATGTCAACGTACTTACAAATCAACCCCATAAGTTAATTCGTTCATTTAGGTAAAATGATCTGAAACAATATTTTAATTTGGTCACGATATTCTAGCCTTCAGCATGACAAGCTTAAAACAATAAAGATAATTTACATTTAATTTTGGATAAGTAATTGTAGGAATTATGAATTTGCGTATAGAAGGCCCATTGGTCCTTAAAATACATGTTATAGAAAAAGTGTATTGATGTCGTTAAACCTTCAAAATATTTGGACGTATATTTCTTAGTACACTATGAACAAACAAAATTACAGTTACGTTACAGTACTGAGTATTTTATGTGAAGCGAGCTTGATAAAGTACTGGAAAATATTTCCTCCAATTTTTTATGTGATAAGGAAAATTAAAGGGGCAACCATTTATAAGAGCTGAACGTAGTATGAACTAAATAAATAAAACGAATGCCATTGCACAGAATGTTCAAAAGGTGACGCAAACTTGTGGGAAAATGTGACTCCTTTTGCTGCAGGTAAACCTTTTTGAATTGGCGAATAATGGGTTACACATTGCAGCAGAGGATACTCATCATCACCCAGTACATTCGATGTGCCAGTTATGCCCAGACCCAAAAGGCCATCACATCATCACAGAAAAGTTAGGTATTGATGCACCAAACAAGTCCTCTATCAAGCGGCTGTACGACAAATTCCAACAGACAGGGAATGTGGCAAGTGCAGCAAAAAATGGTCGACCGAAAGTTCTAACACAAGAAAATGTTATTGATGTGCAAGCTGCGTGTGCTGTGAGTCCCAAGAAGTCAGTACGATGCCCATCAAATCAGTCAGGACTCTCTGTTGGTAGTGAACACAAAGCATTCCGCAAGTGTTAACAGATGCATCCGTACAGGGTCCGTGTTGTTCAACAGTTGTTTCCTGCAGACACTGATAAACGTGTAGCGTTCTGTCAGTGGTTCATGTTATCTGTAACACCGAACAGGAAAGAACTCGATAATTGGTTTTGGTCAGACAAGGCATGGTCCCACCTTGATGGATACGTGAATGCACAAAATTCATGCATTTGGGCTACTGAAAATCCTCATCAGCTGCACAAGTATCCTCTGCATGCACAAAATATGGGCATGTGGTGTGCAATGTCACGTTGCAGAGTCTTCATGACTTTCATTCATGACACAGTGAACAGTGTTCACTACATACCCTTGGTGCAACAATTTGTGAACACCATACCTGCAGACCGGTTACAGAACACGTGGTTTTAGCAGGTTAATACTACTGCTCATACAGCCAACAACATCATGGCTTTCTTGAATTAGTGTTTTCATGGACAATTGATTTCAAAGGGGTTGTGGCCCCTTCGGTCTCCTGATTTATTCCCTCCAAACCTTTTCTTGGGGGGGGATACCTAAAGGATGCTGCTTACATCAATCATCCTGTCACCATTCATGACTTGCAGGCCGAAATTGAACGGTCTGCCGCTGTAATTACGCAACTAATGCTACATAATGTCTTTAGGAGCATGCAGCACCATATTAAATTATGTGAATTGCATAATGGTGGCCACTGTCATCACCTCTTGTAACCTACAGGTTTCCCCATAAGGTTGCAGGGCCGCGGTGGCCGAGGGGTCAGACCTGTCGCCTCCAACCAAGGCGATCCTGGTTCAATTCCCGACGGGATCAGAACACGGATTTTCACATGTGAGAATCGTGCCGGACGGTGCCGTTGGTCGGCGAGTTTTCTCGGGGATCTCCCGTTTCCCCCGCCCTTTCATTCCTGTGCTGCTCCATACTCACCTCATGTCACCCTGCACCAGCGGTAAAGACCTCGACGTTAAGTGCTGACCAACTCTCTCACTCTCTCACTTACCCCATAAGGTTGTGTCACCTTTTGAACATCCTGTACTTGTGCACCAAGATTTAAAAAAAATCATATTAAATAGTTCCTTTAGATATCTCACGTGATCAACAAATATTCCAATAACCATGAGATTAGAATCAATGTTCAAACTGCCACCGGTTTGATATATTGAACTCGAAATAAACAAAATATGCTCAAGTAAATTCACCTTACTAAGTACTTTATTTATTTAAATAATTTGAAAAGAAACTCTGAAAGATTTCTTTTTTAATATATTTCATTTGATCAAAAATTGCTGAAATGTCTGTGATTTTGATCAATGAGCGTAAAATAAACTATATTTACTAAAGTCAAATGATCTTACTATGTTATACATTTACGTAAAATGAGTTAGACAAAATAATTCTAAAAAATGTGATATTTCATTTCATAAAAATAAAAAAAAATAATTATTTTAAAGGAAAACTGTACTCAAATATGCAAAATTAAGGTGCATTACTTTGTACGAGCTGTATGAGTAACGAATTAAGTAAAATGTTTTAAAAATGTTTAATTTTTAGTTATCTCGTGTAAACATAAATTTTCAAATTACCACTATAGTGAAAATGTGAACACGACATGAACAAACGATGTTTATTAAATAAGGAAAAAGGTTTCCTCAGAACAATCAATAAATCAACAATAATAAGCTGTCACTTTGAAAATATGAAGACGCTTAAAACAAAGTACATAAATGACTTGTCAATTAATTAAGTACTACATGTGTATCAAAATTGTTGAAATAAAGTCTACGTCAGACATGGGCAAAGGCGTAGAAGCGCTGGGAGCACCAATATCTCAGGCTCGGAGCCACGGTGAGAGCGTATTGACACTCTCGCTCTCCTGTGCGAGGGGAAAGGGAGGGGGAGACCGCGTGGTTCAGCGCTAAGGCGGCATGGCAAGCCGCGCAGCGTTTGATTTTTGGCGAATTGAACTTTATGCAAAGTAAAGGAACGAAGGGAAACAGAAGTGGCGGACAGTAACACGGTGCACGGAACGTGTCACCCGCCATTAATTATCGAACCATTGATGCGTGCGGTCGTACCAAATGAGCAGAAAAAAATTCACAATTTAATTCCGCCTGGGAGTTGGAGCTACTAGTTTGCGAGTATTGCAACGGTGCACAATGCTTTTTTTGTAATACCATTTTCGGTTATTTAAAAAGATCGAACTTGTAGCGTCATTATAAAAGTAGTCGTGCCGCCGAATTTGAGACGCTTAGCCAAGACGAGCGAGAAGCGTTCGTTAAACGCAAAAAAGAAGAAAGAGATATAGAAAGCAACGTAAGTACCGGTATTTCATTGTATGCCACAATTTTTAAAAACAAAATAAGAAAATAAAGACGAGGCCTTACTTTTATCCTATTCATTTATTATCGTCAATTGTTTTTTTAGGAAGATGATGGAAAACCCGAATGTGTGATTCGGGCCAGCTACAAAGCGACTTTACGCCTTGTTTGAGCCGGGCTACCATTTACTTCCTCTGAAGTGGCGATAGAGGTCGTGCAAGACTTTGTTTCCGAACTGCAGCCGACACTGCTTCCTATGGTGGATTAGTTACCACTGTCGAGAAGAACGATGACTCGCCGTACCCAAGACATGGCCACTGACTTGTGTGAACAATTGAAAGAATCTATCAAAACTCTTGAAATGTACTCTATCGCCTTGGATGAGTCCACAGATGTAAGTGATGCTACCCAAATTGCGATTTTTTAAAGGCGTTGTCGGCAATCTTAAAGTCACCGAAGAGTTTTTAGATTTGGTGCCAATGAAAGATTACAGTGCAAGATAATTGAGCTTCGGTGTGATCCAGGGTTGAAAGACAAGTACGACAGAATAAATAATTTGTTAAAATTTTATGAAAACTTCCCTCGATCAAGGTTCCCACTACTGCACAAAAATGCAGCAAAGATTATTTGCATGTTTGGCTCTACGTATGCGTGTGAACAACTATATTCGATCATGAGTTCTACCAAGTCCAAACGTTGACGACGATTAGCCGACATTAACCTCACCGCCCTTCTAAGGATTAAAACCTCTCGATCCCTGGCACCCCGTATCCAAAAGGTTGCTCAGAAGAATCGTTATTTTTAATCAGATGTCGGATATCACACGGCGTGTTCATCTATTAAAAACGAATCCGTATTTAAGTGAATGTCTCAGCACCGCAATGCGCTGCGGGCTACGGAACAGTCTGTCGTTTGTTTACTTTGCGTTATTGAACTACCGCCACCGCCATCACACATCGCTAGACCTCCTCCGTTCTGCGAGAGAGCGGCTGAGCTGTCCCGTGGCTAGTCATTCCATCTTGAGATCTCCGCTGCGGCTCTGAAAAATGCCGGAGCTAGAGCGAGATCCCAGAGCGGATCTTGTGCCCATGTCTGGTCTACGTGATCAAACGTTTTAAGGATACGCACATACACATGCCTACTCACACACATAGACGCACACACACACAGGCAGGAATGTAGTCTTATTGTAAGACATGCTAAGCTTCCCATATAGCAGCACTCTTTCAGAAATATCACATGAATTTCTTCCATGTTTCTTCAGGGCAAAAATTTTATTAGACTTCATAATTTTCATAATGAGCAAAACTGACACTTAAGATATTACCAAAAGTAATCAATATTCGTTTGTATGATTTGAGTCATTGCATGACTAATCTTAATTACTGTACATGTAAATTCAGTATGAATATTTGGATTAAATGTGTCTCTTGTAATGCTAGGAATTAATTGTTTGAGAGAAGGATAAAACACCATTCAAAATAACTAAATTGAAGCCTTCATATAATATATTTTTTTATGATGTAGGCTTCCTAACAGCGTATTAAATATAACATTGAGATAAGCTGTTGATGAAATACGGTCTCTTTTAGCAATGGTGCGCGTCTCAACTGCAACTACTTGCTGTTACGACACATAAAATGTCTATTGTTCAAAGCGCTTATTTAGATATTACAAGCCTTAATAATGTGAATTTTGTGTTACGTAAATTTTTCTTTGTTACTTAAAATATATTTATAAGTTAGAGTACTACTACTAAAAATATCCTATTTACTTTGAAAACATTTTTGGGTAAATGTTTACTTCTTAAATTATATTTAATAAACGAATATTTTGCTATAGATCATAACACCGTTTTAACTAACAGATAACAATGAGCAATTTTGTACTTATTTTGCTAATGAACAACCAATCCGTAGCATGTAGTTTTATCAGGATAGTTTTCCTAATTTAATACTTAAAACATTGAATTTGTAAAGTCATGCAACTTCCACCTCTACATTTACCAACACATCATAGAGAAAGCCAATTAAAGACTCCAGTATTCTCCCCTGTAACCTCAGTCTGTCCTACAAGGGCGGTAAATCTGACGCTACAGAGATTCAGATGATATTGGCCGGCTTGTTAGTTTTGGCCCAAAGAATACTCCTTACAATTTCTAGTCCTAAGAAACTATTTCTAAGGATAAGTTATGACGCCATTTGTAAACAAAGTATGACAACAATTTTGTTAATTAGACAAAGTGATTTTACTAAAATGTGCGTGCATTCAGAATGTCAGTTTAGAGTTTAAATCATGTCCGAAGTGAATGTTATATGCATATTAGCGATGACAATATCAGCAGTGAGAGGTCTGAGGCTTGAGGTTGAAGTCTGCATGCTGGATAACTCACAGTTAATTCAAACTATTAACCGTATACAGGTATTGAACACTTCTGTCAAGCAGCATAAACCTTCTATTGATCAGGGTGTAACGAAAAGTATGACACACGTTCTTCCTCGAGATTTTATTTAGTGAGGATACAGGGCGAGTCGGGAGGAGAGGTACATGCTTTGAGGGGTGATAGTACTGGTGAGTATGAACAAAATGTGTGCAATAAACATATGCCCTTTTCTTAACCGTTTCAGATAAACATAATGCAAACAACAAGGAACGGGAAATGTGCAGGTGACGGTAAATCACGATACTGTTATCGTACGGTTTGTTTAATTGTGTACATTTCCTCACAAAACATGTTCAAACACTCCACCACCTTCAATGCATTTTGCTTCCATCGGAGAAACCGTAGATAAACATCATGTCAGCATACTCTAATGAGCTCAGATCAGCTACACAGCAACTGTCTATCAGAGCAGCAAAATGCATTGAAGTTGGTGGTGGAGTGTTTGAACATGTTTTGTGAGGAACTGTAGGGTAAGTATGTGCAATAACGCCACATGTTTATAAATTTGAATTTTATGCAGCAACAAAGTGTTAGTTTTCAAGTTGTAACAGGTGGCATATATAGAACAATGTTAATGTAAACACATTCAGCTGTTAAAGCTAATATTTGCACATTGGTACCTTAGAGAAAAAACAGACACAATAAAGAGCACGGTGGCGATATTGTATACATGTGCGCTGCAATAACGCCACATATTAAAATTAATTAAAATAAAATATTTACATATATCGCACACCAATAAATTACACTTTAGTTATTAAAATACCCTATAGTAACAAGAAAATAAAAATAAATCATATTATTCACTGTCATAGTCGGTGCAAATATCGCACAAACCAGTTTTTGCCACCAACCCAGCGCAGCACTTGTCATGGAACCAACGAACACATTTCACACATTGTATCCAGTTCACTTTTTTTCCTGCATCATCATAATAATAGCCTCCACAATCTCCGCAGTAATTGTCGAGGTCGGTGTTAGTAGATGGACGGCTTAAGGGCGCGGTCTACGGCAATTTTCATCGCCATTTTTATTTTTTATTTGTACAAGATTTTTTTTCTTATTTTAGATACAAAATGTAACTAAATTAGGCTCTTATGAAATTTTCATATATCTCATAGTTTTCGCGTAATGGCTTGTTAAAATCATATTTTGCATGTTTCCGTTTTAACGACTACACTAAAACCAACTGCTATACCAAACTCGAAAAAATTACAGCGGATAAAGTCATTGCAGGCTACAATTTCATGCTCAGAAAAACAAAGAATAAAAATTTTTTGTATTTTAAAAAAATGTTGAAACTTAAAATACAAATTAAAAAAATTCAATAATTTGTTTTTAAATATAAATAACTTTTATTCTTAATTTTTATGAGCATGACATTGTAGCCTGCAATGTCTTTATTCTCTGTAATTTTTTTAGTTTGGTATATCAGTTGGTTTTAGTGTAGTCGTTAAAACGGAAACATGAAAAATATGGCTTCAACGAGCCATTAAGCGAAAACTATGAGAGATAAAAAATTTAAAAAGAGCCAAATTTAGTCACATCATGTGTCTAAAATAAGAAAAAAAATATCCGGTACAAATAAAAAAAATGTTGATGAAAATTGTGGTAGACTGCGCCCTTAACATGTAATATAAAGGAACCTGCTGTAAAATAAATAGGCTGGCAGATGTTTGAACAGTGAAAGTTTCACGCAGTAAAGTATGGAACTGCAGTAAAACCAAAATTTGTAATTTCAATTTTACTAAAACTATTTTTTTCATGTTAAAATATCGGTAAAAAACTTAAGTAGAATCCCAAAACATAACTGTCAAAATGCAATGCTTAGCCTATAAGACAGATTTACGCATATATTACATTGATTCTGTCCTTATAAAATATTTTACTGGCCTTATTTCACCCCCCACGAAGACTGGCGGTACTGCATCCGCGAAGACTGGTGTTATTGTATACATATACGCTAATTTTATACATACATTTGTACGACAGAAAAAAAAAATTATCGAATGTTCCTAAGTGACTGATTATTTAAATAATGCTTGAAAGTCATAGTTTTCGCAAACGTATGAGACCTCTTAACTAATGTTCTTTAACATGCCGCGAGGAACTTGTACGTAGTATAAATTCTTACTCACTTGAATCATCTGTGAACTGCAAGGGGGGTGTTTCGAAACCGCTGTCCTAATATCTGTGAGTCCTACTTTCACAATAGCTGACACTAAACTGAAGCATCATTAGCAAGGATGAGTTCTACCTGGAAAAGGTTGTCAAAGCTGCGTGCAAGAACGAGTTACACAACTTAACAAAAAAAGTGACGTTATTGTATACATGGCTTTATTGCATACACTTACCCTACACAATAAAACAAAACATAAGATAACAGTATCGTGATTTACCGTCACCTGCACATTTTCCGTTCATTGTTGTTTTCATTCGGTTTCTCTGAAACGGTTAAGAAATGGGATATGTTTATTAGAAACATTTTGTTCAGAATCACCAGTACTATCACCCCTTAAAGCATGTACCTTTCCTCCCGATTCATACTGTATAATTGTAGGTGCTGTGGTCCCTTGCAAAATTTTAGTTTTTGTCTGAACAAAAACGGCTGCTATCTCTAGGTCCAGTAATTATAGAAATTGTACATATGTCGCCTCTTTATCAGAGCTGAAACATCGGATGATCACGAGCTTCATCTAGAGTGTATGCAGGTTACGATTCTGTACCTTTGTACCTAAATTCTACTGAACACGTTCACAATGCAGATTCAGGTCGCATTTTTTTCCCAGCAGATGACTTTACTCCAGTCTTGAATACGTTTAATGGTTAAAAGAAATGTAGGTTATGTTGTCACAGCCGGAAAATTTTGGGAATATAATTTTTCAGTTCTAGTAGATTCGCTGTTCTTTAGTTCGACTGTGCGCCTCTGGAGTCTTACTGGTTTCGCAACCAACGGTGGCTGTTTGTGCAACTCAGTGCTGACTTCGATGGACGAAGAGGTAGTTTCGTGCGGGCGCGAGTTAAACAAAATTTTTTTCTTGTTGAGCAGCTTTAGTTTGCTCAACACGGGTCGTCTGTTGCGAAATCTAGGCTTCGTAAAGAGTCACCGGCTGAGGTTTGCAGAGCCAGGTGTAAGAAGGGTCGGGGAAAAACGTTTTTGGGAGAGTACTTACGTGGCCAGCGAGGTGTTAAGATGTAGCTGTTTCGCTAAGGGTGAGGTCGACCTCACCTTTAGTGGTTAACCAGGAGTGAGAAGTTTCTAAGCTGTTTCGAGAAGATGCTGGACATAGAAAGGGTGGTATACAGAAGAGCAGCTACCAGAACTGTCTACAGGGTGGTCGTTGGACGCCGGGATGACGAGGATCCTGGAATAATTGGTGCAAGATCGAAGAACAGGTAAGTACATGTAGTTTTAAAATTGAAATTTAATTTTAAATTTGTAAGTTTTTCTTGATGTAGGTCCGTAAGTAAATTTACAGAAGAAGTCATGTTAAGCCTAGAGTTTTTTAAATTGTATGTCACAGAAATTTCTCAACTTCAGAAACACAATACCTGTCCTTTATTTGAATTTAATTAATATTTACTTTTGTTCTTAACTGAGAGGTGAGAAGTTAAATGTTTAATGCCACAATATTTGCTTACTTTACGATAGAAGACCGATTTAAAGATTAGGGATGGACTTGACAGTAAAGCATGACCGAATAAGTCCTCTGGAAACTCAAGAAAGATTTGAAAAAGGAAACACGTTTATCTAGTTTTAACTGCCGTTTCCGCGTCTGTGTTCTGAAGGTATTCACCAGCCAATAATTTCAGACCTGAACCCTTGTGTCTGATCCTAATAGGTACATCAAGAGAACAATTTCAGAACTTTAATGCTGTTGGCCAGTTTACTGACCAGTCCTAAATATGCGTCGCAGTCTGCTCGACACAAGAGTTCTCATTTATTCTTATACATCGCTGAGTTGAATAAACTGATGCAAAAAATATGCTGGTTCCTTTTCAATCACAGTAGTGGGGAGTATTTACCACCTCATTTATCAACGATCAGTCACATTGATCCTTAACTGACTACGTTTATGGGCATGAAGTATATGCAAGTACTAGGAATACGTTTCGTACCTATCCTTATAGTTCGTGAATCAGACATCTTCCCAAAGAGCGAAACCTATCTGTAAATACAACTCATCGAAGCCAGCACTACAGTACGGTCATGAGGGCTGGCTTCCTGAAATACTACAATAATTTGGAGAATATTTCTTGCATTAGAGCCACGCCGTCAAGGCGTCATGTTGAGTTAAGTGATACCCGTCGAACAAGAGACGCCCCTAGAGATGGTGAAACATTCTTCCTGGATTGTGGACTTGTCGCCAGAAGATAACAGTATTTATCTATATATGTTCGCATAGCTGAAATGACAGGTAGAACAGAATCAATATTCTCAGAACTCAGACACACGCAATATAATTACATCTTCATATTTATTATTATTATTTGACATTTAGACGACAGCAGCATCATCAGAGACGTTACACGCAGCTGAACACAAGGACAGGAAACTGTAGGGAAACCAGCAGTGGGTTTTTAGTAGCAATCGCCTGGGTCGACTTCGAGAAACCATGGACACACAAGTATGTCTATCCTGGATAGTGGTAAACCAGTAGATCATCGTTGACTCTTCATACGGATAGTGTGTGATGGTACCTTAGGATAATCTTAACGACTATCTCAGTTAGGAAAATTCTTTCAAAATATCTACAACATTTCGATGAAAATGAGCATACAAACAACCACGTCGAATAAAATCTACAAAATAAGGAGGAACGTCAGTAAACGGGGGAAAATATCTCGTCCGTCTTCTGGTATGACCATGTTCGGCTGCATTTGACCAAATAGCTTATACATATATAGAGTTTGTACAGAACTATTTTAGAGCATTGACGACTGTTGCATTGCACGGCCTCATAGTTACTGTACAATATCACATGGATATTAAAATAGTGCTTCTAAAAGTCCGTCTGCTGAAATTAATTGACGTACGCACATAGACTGAAATTATAATTTACATGAAGGCATCAGCAAGAACAACGCAATTTCTCAAGCGATCATCGTTGTCAGAAGTCACTACACACATTATTGTGAAACAGTTTATATTGAAGTGTGCAATGCTGTAAGGGACGCTGATACGCTGATAATATACAATTTTGTAAATTGTTCTGCGTGTGTCCACAAATGTTTCTGCCAAACGAAACCTAATTTGGGCAGATAGGCTAAAGGGAGTGCCTGGGATAACATGAAATGATTGCATAGGCAATTTGTAAATCATCCGATATAGTTCCTCTAGTAACATTGCAATGTCCAAGCGATGTAGCTGTTCATTCAACAGCTGAATACACAGAGTCCTGTATCTCCTGTGTAAACATGTCTAACGTCTCTGCGACGGAGCGTATATTGGAGGTAAATGCAGAAACACGTGTGCTGACAGTGGTCACGACGCCTTGTATCACCTGAAAACAGTAGACAGTAGAAATTCGCTTGGCCTCACTTTAAGACATTAGTATTAGACCTTAGTTTTAGACTTCTACGTCAGAAATTACAATTAGAACTCAATCATACGCCTTAATATGTACAGCTTCTTAAAACTCAGTTCCCGATTGCACTTCACCTGTCCTATGTGAAAATATCGAGGTTTTTCATCTGGACTCACAGTCTAACACACCATAACTTGAACTCACCAACATCTGGATTCACCACCATATGGAATCACCGTGTGGTTTCCCTATCTGAATTAGATATCTGAATTCACCCTTATATAGATTCACAAATATCTGTATTCACTACCATCTAGATTCACCATCGTATATATTTACCAACATCCAGACCCGTTATCTGGATTCACCTTCTTATTGACTCGCAAGCGATTGTATTTACCATCATCAAAATCACCAACATCCAGATACACGAACTGGATTTACAACCCCCTGGTTTCGCCAACATCTATCACCTCCTCGATGTAACCACGTGTATGTTCCGCTCTGTGGTAAACATGTTCATGGGCTAAACATATGCCTACGAGAATATTATGGAAGGCTTTCACGTGAGCAGACTGGAAGAATGTTATAATTATAATTCCACCAATGTGGATAGACCTCGGGTGTTTACTTCGTTGACTTAGGCCACAGGTTCCTATTTACGCTATTTTTGCGAGTTTAATTTTTCAAATCCTGAAATGAAGCAGATATCGCAAAACCGTTACATAGAAATGCTGGAAATTGTTTTTACTATGAAGTCTAGTTGTTTCAAAACTTTTTTCTGTAACTTTGACTAATTATTGACTTAATTAAATTTCTTTTCTAGTCAATAGTGGGTCAAAATTATAAAAGCTTTTGTTTTGAAGAAATTAGGCTACATAGTACGAAACATTTTCCATATTTCTGTGTAACCAATATGCTATATCTGCTCCGTATCCGGATTAAAAAAAATAAACTTACTAAAATAAAACAACACTGTGTCCACGAGAATCATAACTAGGGCAGGTAATAATTGATTTTAGTAGTTGATTTTTGGTCAGTTACCTTGAAAATATGTTTGGAATGTGCAGGTAAATGTACTTTATTCTTCAAAATCAATACTTTTCTTACTTATTTCTGCATTGGCAGTAAATAACACGTATTAATATTTATCGTAAATTATTAAGTAGAAAATAATGTAACTTGCATATCCCATAATTAAAGGGAATTAAAATCTAAACTGTGAACTACCACAGCTAGTGGAGATATGGGGACTAAACATCCCTAACAATTTCGAGATATGCTTTACATTTAGTATTGATGAACAGACCTTCTGTAACCTTGAAGATAACGGCTAGAGGTGTCACCCATATAATTACATGGAAAAGTGGTGTACTTCAGAGCTGAGTGAGTAATTGTTATACAACGATATCGGAATACCGGAAAAAGTAGTAAGATTGAATAACTGTTCTTATATATTAGCATGTGATTAAGGACCTTAACCACAGACATCATTACAACAATGACTAAAGATCTTTTTCAGATATATTGACGACAAATAATACACTATATCACTAACTAGGAAGGTATTTTACGAGGTTTTACTATACATGAATGACAAGCAAACTCAATAATAGCAAAGTTTGTGAACCTTGTGCACCAAAATGTTTGAAACATTGCACACATTTGTAGAGATATCAGTTTTCTATATAACATCTGCTGTCAAGTGGTGTGTGTAACTTTGGCCTATTGAAGATATTCTAGCTGCTTAACGTTAATGAATGATGTAGACAAATTAAAAAAAAACTATACAGAGGTAGGTACCTATTTAAGGTCTTACGGTAATCTTTAGCTGCCAAAAATATCTAGTATTAATGTTGTGGGGTCCCGTTTGGTATGAAAATCTGGTTGCCAGGCTTTCAAGCTATACAGATGGACTTTTTTAGAAGGAGTTGTAGAATGTGAAGCTCAGTGAGGGGGATGATTAGAGACAAATCAAAAAGAAACGGACGTGAAAATTCCTAATATATTACTAAAGAAGTGGTAAAACGTAGCTTAAATTGGCGTGGGAATGTGATGAAGTCAAAAAGGATGGTCTAAAAAGCATTATGTTGGCAACCACCGTATAAGAGAAAAAGAAGCAGATATTCTGCAGAATGGGAAAAATAAGTGGAAGAGAGTATGAAACGGAGAGACATGAGAAAAGTTAAATATTAAAACAGAGAGTCTTGAACACAAGGTCGTGTGAAACACCCGAAAGAACTGTATAAGATTCGTAAAAAAATCTTCGTGCAGAATATAATAAAATGTACAGACGTACACTCTAAACTGTAAGCTGTGCATATTCACAGTTTTCGATTGATTTTTCGCAGACTAAAATTTTTGAATCTGCTCCATTGGGAATTAGTGGAAAAGTACAGATTGCATCAGCGAAATAAAATACTTATTAAATATGCGAGATTTCACTAATTGAAAAAGTAATAAATTTTTTACAAAAATATACAATACAATTCTTATATTACTTTAAATGCAGTTTTTTTTAATATGTCATAAGCTTCAGAAAGTTTGCACTAAAGTGAAAACAATCTAGAACTTGAGTTTACCAAGAGTCTCTGCTTTACCTCCTACCCAACGTGCACACTTTGTAAAACAATCGCCATTAAATGTCTTTATATTATTGTTTACTAGGAACAAGAGTTACGTTTGTGCAATTTTCTTAGCGTAAAATCTATGTTTGTATTGAAGTGTGAATTTTTCAATGCAGCACAACTTCATAGTAACTGGAGCAGCAGAACGAAACTGAACATTTGTAAAACTGAACTATCCACAATGGCCGTAAAACAAGAATACTTATTATTATGTTGTTCCAATGTAAATATTAATTTACAGTACATTAAACTTCGGTGTAGTTTATAAAGAACACGTAATTCACTTTAAAAACGAGCAAATAATAAAAATTAGCAGCATGATTGCTATGGAAATGGTTCCAGTGATTTGCACATAGAGGCTAGTGCGAAGAGTTATGAGTATGCTAGTGTCAGCCTTAGAGCCTACAATTTCTCAGACATCAGGCTCGCAAGATACTTCCACACCCAGACGTTACCTTACAAGGAAAAGTAAACTGGTACGTGCAGATTTTCGTCACTGATGATGAAGCACATAATACCCCCCTTGAAACAAGATTCAAGTCGCTCTTCCATGAAAGACAGCGTCATAGCAAATTTATCACAGGGTACACAGTGTGATCTTTGAACTGTTAACTGCAATCGGTTGGTATCTTTAACTAAACCTTTTGTTTTTACATACGCAATTGCTTGTTAATGCTGTTGTGTGGTAGAAAAAAACCACAGAAATATAAATAAATTAGTACGGATTAATACTGCATTCGCTCGCAATGATGAACGTTAAATAACGGCTCAGCTATTATGCACAATGTCTTTTTAACCTTGAGTTTTCGAGGCGAGGGGAAAACAGTTAAATCTTGGAGGGACTGCGTACTATGGCGAACAAAAAGACTGGCTATGCGCTAACCAAATATATTTACCTAAAATATTACATTTCTTCACGATGTCAAATCTTTACATTAAAAATGGTAACACAAGAAATTCTGCAGTCATATCTGTGGAACACAGCGCATCCTTGATATAAGGCGCAGCCATTCAAAGTTTTTGGAGCAAAAATATCCTGATATGTACGATGGGAATTCATTTTTATCATCCGATATGCTGGGATCAGTGCATTCACGGATTAAATAATTGAGAAGTAGTGACAGTGCAACATCATAAAAATTATTTGAGTGTATTGAAAACTTGTATCGTATGTCAAAACTGAATATACCGAACGCTGACGATGACTGCATGTGTTAAAACCAGAATCACCAATGCTATGGCCAATGTTGATGAGAGAATGTTTCGTCTTATGTGGGCGTAGTTGGAGCATAGATTAGATCCGCGTGCAACCCGTGGTGCAGTAAACATCAAGCATATTCAAACTAATCTTTCTGAACTGGTCTTTTCAATGAGCCCTAGTTCTATTTCTTATGCCACTTCAACTTTCTCTCATTGATGTGCAAAGTTCTATACAACCTCAGTAAACCTTACGTATTTTAGCAGTCGAACACAACATGTCTCGTCTGCTAGTTTTTATGGAAATAGTTACTTCGTTTTGTGAATATACTATAAATAAAAAACACACGAAATAAAAACTGAATGAAAGGAAGTGAATGGCAACCATGAATTTGTTAAACTGCTTGATATATTCTAATAAGTAATTATAACAACAACAACGTGCGTTATTTCGACATATTTTCAAGCTTAGGCTACTTGAAGCTACTTGTATAATGTTTTACAACGCTGTGTTAATTAATGCGTGACTGCAAGTGATTTGTTTTATCTATTTTAATTATAAATAACAGGCCAAAATATACTTTACTCATTAAGAAAAGGTGAAGCTCATTTGTGAGATAGCGACAATAAATTGGTTCCATGCAATTGTATATAATGTGCATAAACTGCATTTTCATTCTAATACGTCGCATTCACTTCGTAAATTTTTCAGCGTAGCCACGTAAAATACCTCAGAACTTATTTAATACACATCGGCTGGCTCATTTAGTTATCACTAAGCAAGAAGTGCCGTTATTCAGATATAAAATAAACATGTAAAGAAATCAAACTTGAGTTAAATGTTTTAAAAGGCATAACTCCTTGTTTTCCTTGTGACAGCTTAATAAATCTATTGAGCGAAATTCCTTTGCCATTTACTACCGGTCGATATTTGCAAGGTGAATCTGTGATCGTATAGGCTTTCATTGCTACTGAAAAAATAAGGCTTTTGTCTGTCAAGAACACATAAGTGTTTTAATGTGAACCATTTCATTAACACGTGCCATTATGAACGAATGCTGCTATGTCGATTTTATTCTCTATTTCATTCCTCATATAATATTACTTCGTTTTGCTTGACGTTTTCAGCTTCTCAGCAAAATTCTCTTGTAGGATCTTATGATTATGGATCAGTTTTATAAGTCATACACTCTATTGCAAGAATAGTTCAAAGGTTGCACGCAAAGTGTTGCAAAAACCGGAAAAAATATCATTATCCTGGTTTCTTAAGTTCAGTAATTATCATGAAAACTCGTCTTGTGTAAGTAGAGCTGTATTTAATTTAACTGAACCAAAGCATGCTTAGACATCAGTTCTTACGGTACAACTTACACAATCACAGAGAAACAGTAAATATCCGCCTGTCCGTGTCACCAAACAGTCTTACGCTACTTCGGCTCGTAACAATTAATTGCATACCTGTTCAACGCACGTGAGTGATATCTGTTTAGAAATATCATCCGGAGAACATAATAATTATGTAAACACATTTCATGTTTTCAATTAATTGATTGCAGCTGAAATTGGAAAAAATGTATCGTATATGAACTAGTCTATCTCGACATCTACATATTAAAGGCCGTAAACATTTCTCTTGTAATGTCTGCTGTAATTTTACGTAGCTACTTTGATGTACATATTTGATCTCATTTCCTAATCGGGCGTTATATAGTGTTTAATTTACGGTAACATGTGTTATAAGAGTCTAGGAAGAGTAAAACACTGTTTTATAGTTTTGAATTCCCATTTGTTTGTCAAAGCAATACAAACTCAGGGTAAAACATGTATAGTGTTTTGTCCTGGACAACTATCTGAAAACAAAGATGCAACTCATCGGCAGTTGGATGGCATACACACACACACACACACATATATATATATATATATATATATATATATATATATATATATATATATATAAAGGAGTCAAGCGACATTTTTTGATTGATTGAGTTATTTACACCAAGTATATAAGAAACCCTTAAAAGTGGCTTATATGCGTATAAACAAGCCCCATTTTCCCTGTGCTACCTTATGTAATGCACTGAACCAACCACCACATAAACAAATAAATTTTGTAAGTTGTTTTCTCAATTTAAAGGATGCATTGCTAGGTTCTTTTTGTATAAGAGCCGTCCAGTTGATGCAGCTTGTCGCTGTTTCCTCTGTATCCAATGTTATATTTTACTTCTTATTAAAATTTTATTTCAGTTCTGCAATGTCAGATTTCTTTTCCTCTCCCTTCATTTTAATAACTATCAATAGTTCGTCTACTTTCAGAACATTCAATCAATTCATTAATGACTTCACTGCCCGTGTTTCTTTCGAACATCACAGCAGCTACATAACCTCTATTTCTGGATATTTGACTAAAGCAGATAGCAGCACTGCTGTCACTAGTTGAGTGTTTAAATGTATCTCGGTCGCTAACATTTGTTGAGTGTTCAAATACGTTCTTAATTCACTGACGTGTGTTCCTTATCACTCGAACGATGTAAATTCAGAAGCTGTAAAACATGCTTATAATGATTGCATTATGTATCTTTTGAAAAGTTTACTGAAGACTCAGAATTAT
This sequence comes from Medauroidea extradentata, assembly GCA_003012365.1. Lineage (NCBI taxonomy): Eukaryota > Metazoa > Arthropoda > Insecta > Phasmatodea > Phasmatidae > Medauroidea > Medauroidea extradentata. The sequence continues at coordinate 81,715 of PNEQ01037544.1, forward strand.
CATATCCGCATTAAACCAATTTTCTAAGGAAGGAAAATTACTTGACACTTTTAACAATCTCCCGTTCGTTAGCATTGAAACAAATCCGTCTATTATAAGTTTGCGTTTTAAAATATTGTTGGCAACTGTCGTTTGTCACAATTGAAAAGCATCGAAGTTGACGATCAAAATCGTTTGTAATTGGCAGAATACATTCGTTTAACTGTACAAAGTGTAACACTTTATTTATTAACTTCTTTAGTTAAGTGCGAGCAAAATTTAGCACTACGGCCTGTTAAAAATTTGCCGTGCATATTGTTGACTATAACAATTATCGAAAAGTAACACGTTGAAGAGAACAAAAATAAATAGTAGGCATTAAAAATCAATAACAGGGAATAAATGAACACAACATGATATGAGAAAACAAATTTGATTTTCTAACAGTGAACTACATATATAGTATATATATATATATATAAAGAAAATATATATGTTGAAATTCTCTCCTGTAATTCCATTTGAAATTTAATTATGTCTATTTGTATGATTTACTGTGTATTAAAGGGGCCGCCTACGTCCAGTTGTTCCTTGGTGTTAGAGGCTCGGATGCAAAGAGCGATAAGAATTACTTTGACGAGCGTATTAAGTGTTACATCGCCTCTATATGCAAGCTGTAGACAGCGCGCTCAATGTTTCCACAGTACCGTTGCAACTATGAGACTTATGTGCCCTAATGTGGTGATCCTGTTATAATATTACTTAAAGGATTGTATTAAAGTTAATTGCACTTCACTGAATTGATTTGCAATCAATATTAGGAATGATTTGGTGTCATGGCTGTACGAAAAAGTCTTTTCTTACATATTGGGGTTGGAGACCCAGGAAATAGTATTTTCAATCAGTGTAATGTTTTAAAATTACTTAAAACTACTTCTGTAATATATACTTTCTTTTCATGTGTATGTACGTTGTAAACGTAAGTAATACTATAGTCAACGAATATGAATTGCTAATGCACTGTAGCGTCCAAGCAAATGGTACCCATAAGTGTAATGTTTTGTTTAAATATTTTGAAGAAATTGGTTTTACTGCATTTGGATGTGATTTGCAACCAAGGGCGTATCTGTAACAATTGTATCACCCAAAAAGTAAGGTCAAAGCACAGTGCAGACATTTATTTGATAAGGTTTGTTTATACGAAAT